>JAOTQJ010163909.1:0-27088 GCA_025642045.1 Solanum sejunctum | reverse complement strand
GGTTGATTCACAAAAGATAGAAGCTGTGAAAGATTGGCCAAGACCTACAACATCCACAGAAGTTCGGAGCTTCTTAGGCTTGGCAGGTTATTACAGGAGGTTTGCTGAAGGTGTTTCTTCTAGTTTTGCACCTCTGGCACATAAGGCAACCAAGTTCCAATGGAATGATGCATGTGAAAGAAACTTCCAAGAGCTAAAAAATAAGCTAACTTCTACATCTGTGCTAGTACTTCCAGAAGGCACTGAGGGGTATGCAGTATATTTTGATGATTCAGGAGTTGGCTTGGGGTGTGTACTGACATAATATGGTAGGGTAATTGATTATGTATCTTGGCAGCTACGACCACATGATAAAAACTATCCAACACATGATCTTAAGCTAGCAGCAGTTGTGCTTGCTTTGAAAATATGGTGCCACTATTTGTATGGAGTTCATGTTGACATATATACTGATCATAAGCGGCTGCAGTACATCTTTAAGCAGAAAGACCTAAACTTGAGACATCGGAGATGGCTAGAGCTAATAAAGGATTACGATATTGATATACTATACCATCCAGGGAAGGCAAATGTGGTAGCTGATGCTCTGAGTCATAAGGCAATCATGAATACTAGTGATCAAGCTATGGTAAGACAAGGATTGACTAAGGACCTACACCAGCTAGCCAGTTTGGGGCTTAGCCTTCTTGAGACTCCAAAAGAAGGGGTTATTATGTATAATACTGCAGAGTCTTCATTGGTAATGGAGGTGAAAGAAAAATAGTTCAAGGAACCTTTTCTACGATAGCTTAAGGAAACGGTGAGTCAGGGTACCATAAAAGGCTTTGACCTTGCACAAAATGGAGTATTATACTATCAGAATAGATTATATGTGCCTGATATTAATGGCTTAAGAAGGAGAATAATAGAAAAAGCCCATCATTCTCAATACTCCATCCACCTAGGATCAACTAAGATGTACTATGACCTAAAGGGAATGTTCTGGTGGGGAGGCATGAAAACGAACCTTGCAGAATTTGTAGCTCAATGTTCAAACTGCCAACAAGTGAAAGTAGAACAACAAAAGCTAGGAGGTTATATGCAATGTATTGAGCTTCCAACATGGAAGTGGGATATGATCAATATGGATTTTGTTACAAGTTTACCTTGTTCATCTTAGAAGTTTGACTACATATGGGTAATAGTTGACAGACTCTCAAAGTTAGCACACTTCTAACCAGTGAGGAGTGATTATACAACTGAAGAATATGCTAAGCTTCACCTCAAAGAGATAGTCAGGCTACATGGAGTTCTAATCTCCATTATATATGATCAAGGAGCTCAATTCACTGCCAAGTTTTGGAAGTCCTTCCAACGGAGTTTAGGGGCACAAATGAATTTGAGTACAACATTCCAACCTCATACAAACAGTCAAGCAGAATGCACCATTTAGACACTTGAAGATATGTTGAGAGTTTATGAATTGGACTTTGAAGGTAGTTGGGTGGACCATTTGCCACTTATTGAATTTGCCTATACTAATAGCTACCAAGATGGCACGTTATTGGACTTTGAAGGTAGTATCAAGATGGCACGTTATGAAGCTTTGTATGGAAGGAAGTGTAGGTTACCGATTGGATGGTTTGAAGTGGGTGAAACCACCTTACTTGGACCAGATTTAGTACAACAAGCCATGAAAAAAAGTTAAAGTAATACAATAGCGACTAGAAATAGCCCAAAGTTGGCACAAATCATATACAGATGCCAGGAGAAGAGGACTGGAATTCTCAGTAGGCGATTGGGTACTTTTAAAGGTGTCTCCAATGAAAGGAGTTTTGAGATTTGGTAAGAAGGAAAAATTGAGTCCACGTTACATAGGGCCATATCAGATTATTAAGAAGGTTGGGCAAGTTGTATATGAACTAGAGCTACCCTAGGAGCTTTCAATGGTTCATCCAGTTTTTCATGTCTCAATGCTTTGAAAATGCATAGGTGACATATCCTGTATCACTCCTATTAAGAATGCATAGGTTACAAAAGATCTCACCTATGAAGAAGTGCCTATTGCTATTCTAGACTGTCAAGTTAAGAAGCTAAGGAACAAAGAAATAGCTTCAGTTAAAGTACTTTGGAGAAACCAGCAAGCAGAAGAGATAACATGGTAAGTTGAGGATACGATGAAATCGAAATATCCTCACTTATTTGAAGCTAAAGTGAAAGTCCAACATACAGAATTGGTACACTAATAGGTACGTGGTATTAAATACTTAATGTGTTGTTAAAGTTAGTGTAAGTAGAGGTTTAAACTCGGCTAAGTATCTAATTGTACTAACATTCAAGGACGAATGTTCCTAGGGGGGAGGATGTAACACCCCACACCTTACACTACTAGCACAAGTCAAATGAAACATATCATGGTTTGGACAAATTGATGTTAATTTTTAAAAGTGTTCAAATCTCGCGTTAATGGGCTATATGTGCATCTAACGCTTAAGAGGGTTGGGTGTATATATGTTTTATGTTGAATTGAGGAGATTACGGCCTTAAAATGAAGTGAGAGAGTTGAGGTGATTGTAGGACTTAGGAAGCAAGAAGGTGAGTCAGTTACTTGCTTAGCTTAAAATCGCTAGTTAAACGGAGATGAAGCTCGACGTCGAAATTGTCCAAGTTCGATTATGAATAAAGTCCGTATTAAGGGTGTAACTTGGACCCATGTTTTAGCATCATAAATGGTCTATATGTTCAGCCCAAGAGAGGTATTAAAAAGGGCCCAAATACAATACAAAACACTTAGCAAATTAGGCCCAAAAACTAAGTGAAAGTTGAAAAGTAGGCAGCCCAAATCCATAAAGTTGGTGACCCATTTAGGCCCAACTCCAATGTCCAAGCAGTTGGATAAGAAGTTTACTAATATCTGGATTAACATGGTCAAAAATCCAAGAGTAAGTCGGCCAATCTAGTCCTTTAAAGAGAAATAAGAATCGCACAACTTCATTCAATATAGACAAGAACAAAAAAAATCTGCTTTCTTGGTGTTTGTTTGCTCTCGTTTAAGGAGGTGAAAGACAAGCTTTACAACCTAATAAGAGTCCCTAAAGAAGATCTAAATCTTGACTTTGAAGGTAACTAAACTTACTTATGCACCTAGTATGGTTTGTTCATCAAAACCAAAGAGACAATTTAATCTCACCTATGCTGGAATTTCTGGACAGATTGTATACTAAGGGTTCTGTGTACTTTTCTTGTTAGTTAAGAGGTTTCTATCTTGTTGGATAGATTTATTATGTATTAGTACTTAATTATGCAGAAAATATTGATTTTGCAGAAGTATAAAAAGGTTGACCAACTACTGTTACAGTCCGCAAAAGTGAGTAGGTATATGATATTCCAATTATGTGCTTCGTATGAACTTGTGGACTGTTGGAAAGCAAGTTGTTGCTTCATGTCTTTAATAACTGATTTGTTGCTGATGTGAAACTGGTTCATAGCTGGTTGTAAGTATAAATGTTGCTGAAACAGTTTGGTTAAATTTGGAATAAGTTTGGAGTTGTTGACGTCGAAATGTAGCGAATGAAGGTAACGTTATGTTGTCCATTTCTAGATTGTGCGGAATTGTGATGTGTTGTGCTTTGTGGGCTATTGTAAGGCTGTTATAGACTTAAAATAGGTTGTACATGGTGTGTATATGCTAATGTGTATTAGAAAATATGATTAGGAGAGGAAAAGTTAAAGGAATATGTCCGGGTTTATAAACACCCGCTTGCGGCCCGTGTATTGTTTTCTTATGTGATTGAGATGCCAAGATGTATTCATTGGCTTCTAATGCTCGTTTTATCCTCTACTATGTTGTAGATAAGTATTTGGAGGAAGGGAAGGTTATCTCGAGGTAGTAGTAAGGTCATAAAATGAGGTATGTAAGGTTACTTGATTTCGCATTACTTGGCATGAAATATAGATCTCTCCTTGGTACATAAAGGCATTCAACAACTATGACACAATTATTAACCATGTCTCTTCTTTTGTACATGTTCATATGATTCCATACATAGTACATTCAAACCTGCCTAGATACTTTGACACCAAGTTACATGAGTTCTTGCTACAAAATAAAGTTCACAAGTTATTCCAATTCATGTACATTTTATTATTTATGTAACGTACTCTTTTCATAGTCATGTTGTCCTGTGTGATAATCCACATGTTACATGTTACATATATAGTCTTATAGCTCCAATATTATGGCCACCAAAAGAATCATCTCAAAGGTAACTAAAAGATATAGTATACAGTTTTATGGGTCGTAGCCCGAGGGGGTTCGTGAAGAACCTGGCATAGGGATGATCCCGATATAGTTTTGATGGGTGGTAACCCGAGGAGGTTCATACAAAACCTCGAATAGGGACAATCCCAATACAGTTACCACTGATTAGTTGGTCCTATGGTTATAGCTGTGCTCAGATTTTATAGTACAGATTTTACTATAAAGGTAAAATGATATAAAGGACGTAAAGTACATGATTCCACAGCATAACTAAGGTGGTCCCTAATCTTCCACAGCTGCATGGTTTCATTTGAGTTTTTACTTTATATACAGTATATCCTGCCTTACATACTCAGTACATTATCCCATACTAACGTCCCTTACGGGGGACATGCATTTCATGTTGCAGGTACAGGTACTAGTAGATCTCCCCTGTAGGAGTAAAGGATATTCAGTTGTTGTCATCAAGCTCCAGGTTGCTTCGGGGCTTTGTACATGCCTAGAGCTTACATGTTGTTATTGCATAGTTTGTTAAGGTAGGGCCTGTACCGACCCTTATTAGATGTTTTTCTTTATTTAAAAGCTTTGTAGACTATGTAAAGCACAGTGAAGTCATGTCTCTCACTTTAGACAGCGTGACCCCAATGGCCTAGTCATATACATTTCCTTTTGATTTGTTCTCACTATTTATCTGCTTAAAGGCATGTCAAACATAAAAATCTCTTATAATTTGTATAAAATGCATATAGTTATAGGTTGGTTCTCCCGAGCCTTATCGGCAATAGGTACCGGTCCGCCCTACGGAACTTTGGGGCGTGACAGAAGAAGAAAGCTAAGTTTGTGTGGACTGAAGAGTGTGAAAGGAGTTTCTAAACCTTGAAGGATAAGCATGTATCTTCTTCTATCTTGTCTCTACTAGAAAGGTTGGAAGGATTTGTTGTGTATTGTGATGCCTCCTAAATTGGTTTGAGTTGTGTTTTGATGCAAAATGGTAAGGTAATAGCCTATGCTTCTAGGCAACTCAAATTGCACGAAGAGAATTATCCTACTCATGATCTTGAATTTGCCGCTATGGTTTTTGCTTTGAAAATGTGGTGTCATTATTTGTATGGGGTGCATGTTGATGTGTTCGCTGATCATAAGAGTCTCTAATATGTGTTCACCCAAAAAGATCTCAACTTGAGGCAAAGAAGGTAATTAGAACTTCTAAAGAATTATGATATGAGTGTGCATTATCATCCTAGTAAGGCTAATATTATGGCGAATGCTTTAAGTAGGGTATCTATGGGTAGCCTAGATCATGTTGATGGTGGGGCAAAGAGGTGGCTAGGGAGGTCCATCGGTTGGCTAGATTGGGGGTTAGGTTGGAAGAGGTTGATAATGGTAGTATTGTGGTTGTTTATGGTTCAAAGTCTTCCTTAGTTGATAAGGTAAAAATAAAGCAAGATTTTGATCCCTCCTTGTTAGAATTGAAGGCCTTAGTGAGAGACGACAAGGTGGAGATTTTCTCCCAAGGGGGTGACGGTGCCCTTAGGTACCAAGGTATGTTGTGTGTGCCTTGTGTTAATGACTTGATAGAGAAAGTTCTTGATGAGGCTCATAATTCTTCCTACTCTATTCACCCTGGTTCTACAAAGATGTATAGGTATTTGAGGGATGAGTTTGGTGGGGAGGTATGAAGAAAGACATTACCAAATTTGTATCCGGTTGTCATAGTTTTAAACAAGTCAAAGCCGAACATCAACTGCTAGTGGACTAACCCAAGACATAGAGATTCTTACTTGAAAGTGGGAGGAAATTAACATGGACTTTGTAGTTGGATTGCCTAAGACTATAAAGGATTTTGATTCTTATTGGGTTGTGGTTGATAGAATGACAAAATTGGCTCATTTTCTACTAGTTAAGACTACTTCTAGGGTCGAAGATGATGCTCAATTGCACATTCATGAGTTGGTGAAATTGCAGGGGTTAGCTTGTCTATCATATCATATCATGGTGCTCAATTCACTTCACACTTTTGGAGGTCCTTCCAAAGAGGTCTTGGAACCAAGGTAAAGCTTAGTACGGCCTTTCACCCTCAAACAGATTGCCAAGCCAAGAGAACTATTAAAACTCTTGAGGATATTCTTAGAGGTTGTGTTTTGGAGTTTAAGGGTAGTTCAGATGATTATCTTCCATTGATTTAGTTTGCTTATAACAATATCTATCATTCTAGCATTGGTGTGGCTCCTTTTGAGGCCCTCTTTGGTAGGTGTTGTAGATCATCGGTTAGGTGGTTTGAAGTGGGATAAGTGGCATTGTTTGGTCCGCATCTGGTTATGGATGCTATGGAGAAGGTAAGGTTGATTAAAGAAAGGTTGAAAAAAGCCCAGAATCGTCAAAAGTCCTATGCCGATGTGAGGAGAAGGGAGCTTGAATTCAAAGTTGGAGATTAGGTCTATCTGAAGGTGTCACCCATGATAGATATGGTTCATTTTGGTAAGAAAGGTAAATTGATTCCAAGATTTATGTGTCCTTATAGGGTGTTGAGGTGGATTGATAAGGTGGCCTATGAGTTAGAGTTGCCTAGTGAAATGGACTTAGTTCATCTGGTGTTTCATATATCCATGTTGAGAAAATGTGTGGGTAACTCGAATGCTATTGTACCATTGGATGTTGTAGGTGTTGTTGAAGATAATTTGACTTATTAAGGAAATTGTAGTGGAGATCTTGGATAGCAAGTGAAGAGGTTGAGGAACAAGGATGTTGCTTCCGTTTAGGTCCTTTGGAGGAATCAACAAGTCGAAAGTGATACATAAGAGGTCGAAGTGGACATGCAAAAGCAATATCCCTATCTTTTCCATTTTACTCAAGCCTAAGGTACTAATGCGAAGTCTTATATGTGATTTCATATCTCATGTATCAACCCTTTATGTCATTGCATGCATTCATGTTTATGTTGACAAGTTCAATTTTTACACTTATGTTGAGATTTTGAAAATGGTGTTTAAGTGTGTTGATGCATTCGTGTTAAGGTTGATTTCTTCATGATTACTCTTTTTATGTATGTTACATTGACATTCCGGGATAAATGTTCCAAAGGGGCAGATATTGAAATGACCCCAAAAAGTGCTTGAAAATATTCCTCGAAAGTGTCCTAAATCGTAATTTCCATATATCTCAAAATCCGTGTGTGATATCCAAAATCCAACTTCATATTCTTGATTAGGAGGAAACATTGAGTGAGAAATGGATCTAACCCTGATTCTAGAGCAACCGAATCGCAATTTTAATTTTTTAAAATGCAAATCCTAGAGAGCATTCGACGCTCCTGGCGTGACACGGCCATGGCATGGCGACGCCTATTTTTTTAACTATTTTTGTTGGCTCAATCCAAGATTTTTGGGTCTTGGGCCTAAGTCTTCCTATATATGAAATACCTATACTTAGCCGTATTTCAACACCATATCATACTAGACATTCTCCAATACTTTCGCAAACACTTAGACAAATATTTTACTCAAAATGGAAGTGCCAAAACTTATCCGGACGTAAAAATTTCAATCAACCTTCAAGTCTTCATTTCCAATATTCATCAAGTAATTCTCCAAAGCTAAGTTATATGGGTTTCAACCATTGGGTCATTTAACCCATGGTGTCCAAGCTTTCTTTTTGCCTAAATTACATGTTTTTTAGTTGATTTCACTTATGTGTCTTCTATTATGAATTTGACTATGAACTATGTTGGGGTTTTGTAAAGTGTGATTGTTTATGCATGGTTTGACCTATAAATCTTAAATTTATCTTGAGATTTTATGAATGTTTTGGGGTCTATTGCATGAGGATGTTACCAAGTGTTGGTGGGTGGTTTTACATTAAATTTTCTTGCATGATTTCACTCTTGAATTGCTAGGTTTTACACTAGCATTGCATACCACCAAGTGTTTGATAAAATATCTGGTTAATGTATCTTGAGTTGATAAGTGCCTAATGCTTGGCATATGAGTTAAGTGACTTTATGATAATGAAAGGTTCATATGTATGTGTTGGTTTCATGAGAAGTATCTATTGTGTTGTGAGTTGACCAAAGCCAATTAAGGGGTGGTGCCTCAATCACCTCAAATGGGGGTGGTAAGCCATCAACCAATTGAGGGGTTGGTACCTCAATCACTTCCGACGGAGGGTGGTCATGTCTGTCAACCAATTGAGGGGATGGTACTCCAATTGCCTTGGATGGGGGTGGTAAGCCATCAACCAATTGAGGGGTTGGTACCTCAATCACTTCTAAGGGGTGGTCTACCTTGTATTCCATGTGCTAAGTTGTATGGTATATAGTGATGGTCTATTCCTACATATGTATTATGTTCTATATATAAGCATGTTTACTTCAAGTATCACTCATGTATGTCATATGCATATATGTTCATCTATGGCCTAATTATGCATTTTGACTATGCTGCCTATCTATTGTTGAATTGCATCCTATATACTTAGTACATTCAAACGTACTAACGCATACTCAATGCCAACATGATATTACCATGTAGGAACCGGATCCCAACTTGATCATCATCATCATCCACGTGGCTAGTGCGATATATCTCCAAGCAAGTTTGTGAGTCCTCAATTTTGAGGACATACTTCCCTTGATTTATGCTATGTATAGACTCATTTTTGTTTATTGTATGCTTTGACTATGAGGGTGAGCTCAGTTGCTTGTCTTGGCCCTCGCTAAGTTCTATGTTTAGAGGTTTTGTTGGACTAGTTATGTAATGATGCTATGAGCTTGACTCCCTTTGAATTTTTGATGATTTGGGATATGCAAGATTTCCCTTAGACCCTGTACCCTAATTTCTATTATTTTATTATTGTTTAAATGCTCCACTACCAAGGATGTATAATGATATGTTAAGAGTCTTAATTGTGGTCCCTTCAGTTTCCCCATTCGCCATGTCACATCTAGACCCTACGCTTGGGTCGTGACATACATGCTACCCTATGTGTTGAATCTAGTATTATATTTGGTCAATATGTATATGCATTATGTGGCTGCGATTGTCCATGTCCTTACTAAGTACTTTTGGTAGAATTCCCTAATTAAACATGATTGTGTGTTGCCCTATAGTTTATATGATCCTATATATTATTGTTATTTATTCTATACTTACACCACTAGTTAGTGGCTAGAGATACACGATTTTTTAGCGATGGTTATAGTTTTACCCTGAAAGGAGCCTTGTGACCTGGAATACGAGTTGCGTTGGCACCGAGTCATTAGCGGGTTAGAGACGGGAGTGCGCCCTTGTTAGCAAGGTATAGGTCATATCTTATGTGCATTCCGAGTGATTTATGATGAGACCCTAGTTATATTGGTTTGTCTTGGGAATTTCCATCTAGTTGGAAAGGGCATATTTTCAGTGGGCTGGCACATAGTTGGCTTAGGTGATATTCTTTGTGTCTACTGAGCTACGATATGATCCTAGTTGGTGTTATACCTCTGATTATCTAGCCTTTTAGGCCTTAGCTTAGGTTATATCGACGTTGCTCTATGAGTTGCTTTGCACAAAAAAGGGCCTATTAAGGACCTAATATGAGTTAATGCCGAGGGAAGGCATGCGTACTAACTTGACTTACACAGGTATGATCGTGCATTGCCTGTCGCTACAGAGATATGCTGATTGGGAGACCGTGTATTGATTATATGTCGTACTATGGCATAGTTTTGGTATAGACATAACTTTGCAGAGTTTGGTTGTCCGGGATACCTATGATGTATTGTGATTTTCCATGTTTTCTTTGGGCACTAGGGATTGATGAGTTTGTTGTATACTTGGCCTTATCTAGGCATGGCTTTGTGATGTTTTGTTATATATATACTCTCCGATGTACTGTTGATAGTCGTTGTGTACTAGTCCTTTCCATTCAATTCTAAGGTATCTGTTGTATCTGAGAGAGGTCATGATTGTGATTATTTGGGTTAGATTGAAATTGTGGGATACCTAGGTTGAGAGCGTCATCTCCTACATTCACTCTGGGCACGATGCGATTATCATTTCCTATGTTCACTCTAGGCACGATATGACTTTGGAGTTCTAGATCTAGATAGATTAGTTGAGTAACTGATTGAATTGATACATCTCATACTAGATAATGCTCCCCATCACCATTAAGCACCGAAGGTCATGTTTGTAGAGTCCAGGTCCTGTGTGATGCTCCACGTGGATTGTATCCTAGTGGCCGCGATTGTGATGCTAGGTGGCAGATGTAGATTCTGAGGACTAAGAGCCCACTAAGTTTTGGATTGAGGAAGCGATGATTGATAATTATGGGATGAAGCCCCCTGATTGATACTCCAATGTTGAGACACTATTATTTATGATAAGGGGATTCTTTCTCCCATGGGGCATATGTCCCACCATTACATTTATGGTCAGACCAGTTGGCCCTATCAAACTGCTCGACCGGAGGCCAGGTCGAGAGTCCTAGGTGTTAGAGTCCTCGAGTGATATTAGGGGTTTGAGTCCCCATATGACACTACTTCTGAAAGATCGGGTGCCATGTGCCGACACAGGGTCGAGGAACCGATTGACTTGTGACTATTAGGGTAAGGCCCATGATTATTTACCCATGGATCCACTCATCTATTTACACCCTGATTCTATGTGGGTGTACCTCCTGGGATTACGGGGGCTTAGGGGCGGTCATGCTTAGATACTAGGTCCTTACACCCATGTACAACTGACCCTTACTCTAATGATATTGAGAGCTAGGCTTTGTGATGTTTCTCTGGGATTCTGTGATTGTTCTGAGGAATTCTATGATTATCTATTGGCAAGATTATTTTGCACGGGTGTACATTCTAGGCTTATGGGGTCCCAGTTTGCTTACAGGCATAGATGCTAGGGCCTTGCACCCGCATGCAGCACTATACCTCAGTTGGGGGCAGATGTGGCATTGGACTATGCAGTCTTCATCAGTCGATATCGAAGTTCAGTACTTGGGTTTGTTCAGGTTATCATTGTTCTTCACTTTAATTAGTTCGGTTATGGTTTGCGAGTTCCCAAACATGCTTATGCCTTGATCGGAGTTTGTTTTGCTACACTGTTGCAGTTCTATATATTTGGACTTTATTTATGTACACTATTTCTCTCGGTCGGTTGATGATGCCTACTGGGCACCTTTTTTGGTACTTACCCATACTTCTCATCTCCCCACGGTGCAGGTTTAGGTATGGGTCGTGATTGTTGAGTTGGGGAACTTCAGTCACGCTCAGGAGACTTTTGGTGAGCATCGATTGCTTTGGCATTTTCGCAATCTCCTTCATGTTGATGATCGTCTTTTGCATCCATACATCGGCCTGGTACATCAAAGTTTGGTATTTGTAGGTGCACTCCTTGTATATTATTATGATTATTGATATATGTATACGATGTGTCCTTGTGTCTATTGTAGCTTTATACAGTTGACATCCAAGTTCTGGGTAGGTTTCAGCGTATATATACTATTATTTTATCGATTTGGTTTGGACTAGAGAGCTAGGACAAGTACCCTTAGGCTGGGAATTGGCTTGCCAATAGGTGGGACTAGCAGGCGCCATCATGACTTCGACGGGTCGTGACAAATAATTTTGTAATTAAAAATAAAAAAGAAATAGAAAATTAGAATACCAAAATTGATTATTGAATTTAATAGAGTTATATCAAAATAAAATTTTGCTTACCTATTAATAACCAATTCACTACATTTTTCATTTTAGAATGTGCTTTCATAAAATAACTCTGTGTTTTTACAACATTTGAAAATTGAAATACCTATAATGATTCATTCTTCACTCACAAACACATCAATACTTGCAAAGCATCATTTAAGCCCAACTAGTATTTGCTAATTTTGTGGGCCTAAATTAAAGTTAAGTCAAATGTATCCAAATATTTTTTAATCTTGTAGCTTTAAATATGCCACGTGAAAACTTAA
Source organism: Solanum sejunctum (assembly GCA_025642045.1). Taxonomy (NCBI): domain Eukaryota; kingdom Viridiplantae; phylum Streptophyta; class Magnoliopsida; order Solanales; family Solanaceae; genus Solanum; species Solanum sejunctum. Next base: position 14,895 of record JAOTQJ010163909.1, on the reverse strand, counting down.
AATTAAAATTTTATATATAAAAAAAAGAGATCATTCTTTTTAAAAACAAACTAAAAAAGAACAGGTCATTACTGTGATCCATGTTTAAGTATTACTAGGGATAATAGAGCGCAAAAAATAAGTAGAGTCATGGAGAGGTTAGTGGAAGACTATAGAGACATCTTGAGAGTGCTAAGAATACTTTAGATATGTAGAGAATTCTATAAGAGAGACTGAACCATAAATATAGAAGGACTTATATAGATATTATTATGTAAATAGTGAGTAGTATAAGTAAGAGAGACCATTTATTTGTACAACCATCAAGCAATCAAGCAATATATATAGTCTTCTTAAATAGTTATCTTGTCTTTCTTTAATTTAGCATTTACTTAGCGTTTTAGTTTAAAAAATTTATTTGAATTTACAAAATTATAAAAGATTCATGAATAAATTATCTAGTGTAACATGAAAATCTTAATTGAAATATAATATAAGTCCAGAACAGTAGGCCCAATCTGACACAACTTTTATTACAATAGTCCTCAAAATATTATGTTGATTATATACTAGCCTTTCATTTCAATTGATGGGGTAGTAGTATATATTTTCATTTACACCACGTGCAGAAAGACAAGACTGGAACAGCTTTAAAGCCATCTGCCAACTTTACAGTTTTATTACTATTAACAAAAAAAACAAAAAAAGGAAGTCCCAATATAACACCATGCTTTAATGTATTGGTAAGTTGAAGAAAACTTTAATTTGCAATTTGGCAGTAGAGCTAAGATCATTATAAGGTATGCCCTATTTTGATTATTTTATGTAATATGTAACAGTCCTAGTTTTGCTGACCTAGAAGTAGCTTAATAAGTGGATTACTAATTAGTTTTCTTGTTAAAAAGTTTCTAGTACTAATTAGTTCAAAATTCCATATATGGAGAAAAATATACAGGGGATAATCCTAATTAATTAGTAATAGAGGAGATAATCATATACTACTCATAGTAAATAGTAAGTAAATGAAACTTTTGTCTCCATGGTTTTGACGCAAGACCGCAACTATGATGTGTGAATGAATAATACGCACTATACAGATTCGAATCATATAATAGAGACAGTTTTAATGATCCTAGCAGACTAGCTAGACGATTTCTAAATCATCTAAAAAAGAGTTGATGAAATTGTTGAGGGTTGGATCATGCTAATTTCGGTGGAAAAATTATAAATTCCGTATTCAAGATTTAATACCTATTATAAAAATTAATTATTGAGCTATATATGCAGTATACTTTTCCTCTATATATACAATGTTACGTTTTTGACTTACCTCATGTTTGTTCAAACAGTTTTTGTAACTCCTGCTGAAAAATGGAATCATGCACACAAACTGTTGCAAAGGACCATGAGGTTATAATTACACATCACTTTGGCAGTCACCATGCTAATTACAAGTCGCTTGCCTATGTTGATCTCCCTGTAAGTAAATAAATAAATGGATTTTTTATACTATCAATATACAAAATAAATTCATATGATGATGAGTAACATATTAAATCTCAAATAGGGAGCCAATGAAGGGGAAGAAAAGCAACATGAAGACCTAAAAGAAGAAGTGAGAAGGATGCTTATGTCACGACCTAAGCCTATGGCCTAGACGTGACACCACAAATGGGGAACCCGAAGGAATCCCAAAGAAGCCTCATAGTATATCAATAACACAACCTCGATTGCGGAAGCAAAATAACAACAATAAGATATATAAGTAAGGATAAAGGGACTAAGGTGATGCTTTGATAACCATAAAACATTCAAGAGTCAAGATCATAGCATAATTACATTAATTGTTCCAACAACACCTCTAGCATAGATTGGACGGGGTCCAAGATACTTTTCGGGTTCACCCTCATAGTATCAAAGTTCAACATATAGAGATAACAAAAGTAAGAGCCCAATGCTAGAGTCCCCAAACTTGAGGACTTGCCAAAAGCTTATCTTCAAGATGTCAAAATTAGCCACGTGAAGGATGATCATGAGGAGTTTCCATTCCTACATGGTAACATCATGTAGGCATAGAGTATACATTAGTACGTTTGAATGTACTAAGTATGTAGACTGCAATGCAATAAGACATAAGTCGATATTGTCAAAATGTGTAGTAATAGGCAATAGATAGGCATAATATCAATACGACAAGCATGATCAATGCTTGAACTAAAACATGCTTAATAATAATCAAGGAACATAAACTCAACGTGGAATATACGTACACTCAAACCTTAGAAAAACATGCTTGAGATGGGCCACATAGTCACCCACTCGCCTTATGGTATAATCTTTTTGGAGAGTGTTACCAATACCCCTACCTTGCGACAGTCTTTTTGGTAAGTGGTATAAGACGTCCCCTACTCTATGATATAATCATTTAGGTAGGAGGCATGAATTATCCTACTTTACTATATAAGCATTTCAGTAGGAACCATGAATTATACCTTACGGCATGGCCTTTTCAGTATAGGATGTCCTTATATAATCTTTTTGATAGGAGACATGTGTCATTCTACCTTACTGCATGGCCTTTTCAATCGATCTTATAGAATACCTATACCTTACAATATAATCTTTTCGGTAACAGTCATGAAAATAGCTCATCAAGCCATCACATTCAAGTATGAAGATAGAACTTCTCATTTTCCCAAAAACACAACAATCATGAAGCCCAATAATTCACTAGCAATGCTATAGGTACTTTTACATGAATTTAATACATACTTGGAAGCCGTTAATCATCAAAACTCACTTGCCTTCTAAACCATGTAATAGACCATCAATAAATCAAGAACTCATGTCAAGATATTTTATCAAACACTTGGCAAGTGTGTAATGCTAGATCAAAATCATGCAATTCAAGAGTGAAATCATGTGAGAAAACTCAATGTAAATCAACCCACTAACACATAGTAAAAACCTCATGCAGGATAGCCTGAAATTTCTTATCAAATCTCATTATAGATCATAGATTCATAGCTCAAAACATGCATAAACAATCAATATTTTATGAAACTCTAACATAGTTTGTAATCAAGATTCATAATAAGAGAGACGTACCCATAAATAACCCAACTTGTAAGCATGCAATTTTTATAAAAGGGAGGTTGGGCACCATGGATGAAAGGATCCAATGGTTGAAACCCACATACCTCAACCTTGGGTATTCTTGATGAAGTATTGTAGGAGACTTGAAGCTTGAATAGAGTTCTTGAGATTCGAAATTGAGTTAAGGACACTTGAATTTGGGTGAAATATATGGCTAAGTGTTGGAGAGGATTTTGGGGAATGTCTTGAGTGATATGGGGTTGAGAAAATGACTAAGTATAGGTGTTATTACGCATAGGATGGCATGGGCCAAGACCCCAAAGTCTTAGGCCAAAATAAGAAAAATTGGGAACAAAATGCACTGATCTGTGCCCCTGGGGCATTCCAGCGAGGGCGCAGATCCTCATTGTTTTTCGTAAATTTTGTAAAATGAAATTTCACTACTGTTGTTCTAAAATTAGAGTTATACCCACTTTCCACTCAATTTTGTCCCCTAATCATGAATACAAAATCAGATTTTTTATATCACACACGAATTTGAGATATATAGAAATTACCATTATGGGCATTTCTGAGGTACATTTTTGGGGCATTTCAATATCTCCCTCTTGGGAATATTCGTCCCCGAATGTCAAATAAACGTACATAAGAGAAGTATTCATGGAGATTTCAGCCCGACATGGATGCAATAAATGCATTTAGATATCATTTTCAAAAACCTCAATGCAAATGTCAAAATCACCATGACTTGTCAACATAAAGATGAATGCACGAAAATGACATGAGAGCTGAAACTTAAGACTTGAAATCATAGAAAAAGGCTTGGGTTTGCTATCTTAAACTTGAATAGAATGAAAGAGATATGTATATCGCCTCTTCATGCCTGCTCCGGCTCCCAAAATGGCACTTTCAAATTATTGTCTCCTCCAAAGAACCTCGACGGATGCTACACCTTTTTTCCTCAGCCTTCTCACATGTCCACACAACATCTCCACAGGGACCTCCCCATAGGTCATCTCATCCTCCACAACACCCACAACCTCAAAGGGTTCTATAGCACATGGATCACCAATACATTTCCTTAACATAGATATATGAAGAGCCAGATGAACCATATTCATATCATTGGGCAACTTCCACTCATAGGCTACTTACCAAATCCTCCTCAACGCTCTATAAGGACCCACAACCTTTGGGCTCAATTTATCCTTCTTGCCAAATCGAACTAAACCCTTCATGGTGTGACTTTCATGGAACCCAATCATCAAGACAAACACACATACCCTACCTTAGTACCTAAGGACACCATCTCTCCATTGGGAGAAAACCTTCACTTCACCATCTTCCACCAAAACATTCCACTCTAGCAAGGCAGAATCAAGATCTTGTTTAAACTTAACCTCTTCAACCAAAGAGGATTCAAAACCATCAAACCACTACACTACCATTCCCAACTTCATCCAACCTCATTCCCAACCTAGCCAACCGATGCACTTCTCTAACTACCTTCTTGTTATCCATATTTCATACTCATTATATTTACCAAACAACCTCTCATCCCTCAAGATTTGCACCATCACTCTCAAATGACTCACAAGCCCTTCTTCATTCCGGAAATAAATCAATATACCATCCAAAAAACTACCACACATATAACAAGGTAAGGTTTAAAGACCCCAATCATGAGATTCAAAATATAGCTGGTGCATTAGTCAACCAAATAACTCAACCACGACTCAAAATGCTCAATCCTAATCCAAAAAGACATAGGGATATCACCCTCACTTGGGGACAGAAAAATCTGACCGAATATCAATCTTAGAAAAATGACTAGCCCCTTGTAGTTGACCAAATAGGTCATTTATCCTTAATCACCATGTCATAACCTTACAAGTTCTACAAATGTTAAAAGCATGATATACATGTAACCAAACCACCCCAAGACCTCCAAACCCACCATGGCAAGTTTAACAAAATCATAAGACAAGACTTTATGCAATAATGATATGGGACAATCCCTATAGACTTTTCTAGCAACAATAGACTCATCAATGGGGTAGACACCTAAGAGGTTCATATAGCAATTCGGCACCTCATACACCCCTTGCCTCCTTTGAAGAACATAGAACCGATTATATCGTGGGGCACCCCCTTGTTGGCCACCTTGAGCACATTTATCAACATGACCACCTTATCCATGTGGTCGGCCATCCTTACCCTTGTTGTTAACATATGAACAATCTAGAATTTTATGGCCATTTCACTATACCCAAAGTATGCACCCATGTATCTCCAACATGTGCCACCATGATTCCTCCCACATTTTGGGCATCTAAGATGAGTCACCCCATCTTTACCCCCTTGGGGCCTTGGGTTAGGTGCCCCATCCTTAGCATCCCTCTTATTTGGAGCACTAGAGGAGTCTTGGCCTTGAAACTCAGTACCTTGTTGGAACCAGTCACCCTCAAACCGAACACTCTTGGACTACCCACTTCTCTTCTTCATAAGTATCACTCCCTCAAATTATTTAGCATAGGTCATAAGCAAAGACAAATCCATATCACTTACAAGCATCACGGTATGACACTCTTCATTTACCATATTGAACACCCCCAACACAAACTTGTTCATTCTTGGACTAAGTTTGGTGACTAATTGAAGAGCATACTTGAAGAGCTTGTTGAACTTGAGGTCATATTCCCTCACATTCATGTAAAATTACTTAAGACTTATCAACACCATCATTTTAGCCTCCCTTAGCTCGAGAGGGAAAAACTGGTTGAGAAAAGCGACTTTGAACTCTTCCCAAGGAATAGAATCATGATGTCCCCTCTTCATCTTCCATTGCACAAACCAAATTTGAGCCACACCCTTTAGTTGGTAGGCCGCTAATTTCGTCTTCTTCTTTAAATTGACACCCATAATAGACAATATCTTATACGCTTCATCAATGAAATCTTGAGGATACTCATCCACCTTACATCCATAGAACTCTAGTGGAATCATTCTAGTGAAATCCCTCACCCTAGAAGTTAGAGTGGGAGCATGAGGGGCTTAGTCCCCTTGGTGAATTTGGTTGGTCATTGCATATGCCAACATAGTAAAAGCATTTAGGAATTCAACTTCAGTAGCCCCTCCATCTTGAGGAGCTTGAGGCGGGGTAAGCTAGTTGTCCCACGAGTGCACGGTCCCTCCTTAGGCTTCCTCTTTGAAGCGATATGATCTAGAAGAGCAAACAACATTTGCTAGGGGGAAAACTTACCCTATAACTAAGGCGCAATGTAGACCATGAAGAAGTGAAATATTTCGTAAAATGCCTCATAGGCTCTTACTCATAGTCGTGGTGTGCTTCACAACCATGTATAAGACTATAATCGATGCAGTATGTTAGATTTCGAGGACCATTAACATCCTAGTGCTCTGATAACAAGTTTGTCATGACCCAAGCCTAGTCCTAGATATGACACGGTGAATAGGGAACTCGAAGGAACATCAAACAAGCCTCCTAGCATATCAATCCCACATCCTTAGTTTTGGAAGTAAAATACAACAATAAGAGATATAAGTAAGGATAAAGGGACTAAAGGGAATCTTTTATAACCATAAAACATTCAAAAGTCAAGATCATAGCATAATTACATAAATTGTTCCAACAACACCTCTAGCATAGATTGGAAGAGGGCCAAGATACTTTTCGGGCTCACCCTTATAGTATCAAAGTTCAACATATACAGATAACAAAAGTAAGAGTACAAAGCTAGTGTCCCCAAACTTCATGACTCAACAAAAGTTTATCTTTAAGAAGTCAAAACTAGCCATGTGAAGGATGATCGTAAGAAGCTCCAGTTCCTACATGGTAAGATCATGTAGGCATAGTATATGCGTTAGTGCATTTGAATGTACTAAGTATGTAGGATGCAGTGCAATAAGCCATAAGCCAATATTGTCAAAATTCACAGTAATAGGCAATAGATAGGCATAATCTCAATATGGCATGCATGATCAATGCTTGAAGTAAAACATGCTTAATTATAATCAAGGAATGTAAACTCAATGTGGAATATACATATGCTCGAACCGCACATAAAGATGCTTGAGATGGGCCACATAGCCACCCACTCACCTTACGGTATAACCTTTATAGAGAATGTTAACAATATCCCTACCTTACAACATAGTCTTTTTGGTAAGTAGTATATGACATCCCCTAATCTACGATATAATATTTTAGGCAAGAACAGTAAATTATCCTACCTTATTATATAATCTTTTCTATAGGAACCATGAATTATACCTTACGACATGGCCTTTTCAGTAGGTGATAAGGATGTCCTTACCTTACGATATAATCTTTTCGGTAGGATCCATGAGTCATTCTACCTCACGGCATGGCCTTTTCGATATATCTTATAGAATACCCATACATAATGATATAATCTTTTAGGTAAGAGTCATGAAAATAGCTCATCAAGACATATCAAGAAAGAACATCTCATTATCCCAAAAATACAACAATCATGGGAGCCCAACAATTCACTCGTAATGCTATAGTTACTTTACATGAATTTAATGCATACTTGAAAGCCATTAATTATCATGAAGTCACTTGCCTTGTAAACCATGTAATAGACCATCAATAACTCAAAAATTCATGTTAAGATATTTTATCAAACACTTGGCTGGTGTGTAATGCTACTTCAAAATTTTGCAATTCAAGAGTGAAATGATGTGAGAAAACTCACTGCAAATCAACCACCAACACATAGTAAAACCCTCATGCAAGATAGCTTGAAATTTGTTATGAAATCTCATAATAAATCATAGATTCATAGATCAAAACATGCATAAAGAGGCAACATTTTATGAAACTCCAACATAGTTTGTAATCAAGATTCATAATAAGAGATATCCATGGATGACCCAACTTGAAAACATGCAATTTTCATATAAAGGAAGGTTTGGCACCATGGGTGAAAGGACCCAATGGTTGAAACACACATACCTCAAACTTAGGTTTTCTTGATGAAGTCTTGAAATATACTTGAAGCTTGAATAGAGTTCTTGAGATCCGAAATTGAGATTGGGACACTTGAATTTGGGTGAAATATTTGTCTAAGTGTTAAAGAGGGTTTTGGAGAATGTCTTGAGTGATATGGGGTTGACAAATGACTAAGTTAGAGGTACTTTTATGCATAAGAGGGCACGGGGCCAAGACCCCAAAGCCTTAGGCCTAAATAAGAAAAATTGGGAATAAAATGCATTGATCCGTGCCCCTGGTACTTTGCAACCAGGGCGCGGATCCTCATTGTTTTTCCTAAATTTTGGAAAATAAAATTTCACTATGGTTGCTCTAAAATTGGGGTTATACCTATTTTTCACTTAATTTTGCCCCCTGATCACGAATATGAAGTCAAATGTTTTAACATCATGCACGAATTTTAAGATATATGAAAATTAGGATTATGTGCATTTTTGAGGCACATTTTCGGGGTATTTCAGCTTATGATGGATCCTTCAAAATATTTGGAAAAACTTGATCTCATCAACACAATCCAATGTCTTGGTATAGCTTATCATTTTGAAAGTGAGATTGACAAAACATTGAGTTACATGTACACTCATTATCAAGAATGGATTGGTGATGGTGATTTTCAAGCTATTGCTCTATGTTTTCGATTACTTAGGCAACAAGGTTATTATGTCTCATGTGATAAGTATAATTCCAATTGATAATGGACAACATGATTAATTTGTGAAAATATGATCCGTCTAATCCATCCAAATTGCTAACAACCCTTCATTTAAGGGGAAATTACATAGATACAACTTTTGAAAATGATAGGAAGTAAGGGTATGTTTGGTACGAAGGAATTCTAGTTGTTCACATATTTGAGTATATTTTTAAAGATATTTTCTAAATGGACTCATTTTCATCAAATTAGAGAAAAATGATTTTTCCACAAAAAATAAAGAGAACTTTTTTCAAAATTTTCTTTCAACCTTACCACCTAACCCCAACCAACCTAACTCGAGACCTAGGAACCGACATTCACCTTGATCATGCCTTTAGATCCATACTTGATTCAAAACTTTGACTCAAGAAACAACTCACTAGATAGGGTCGGGAGTTAATTCTCGAGTTAGATTTGAATCCTGTATTAGAGTCGGGATCGAGTGTCAGGTTCCAGGTCAGAATAAGTATTTGAGAGCTGAGTTTCAAATAAAGGTCAACTCTAGGATCTCAGGTTGAGATGAATCTAGGTCAAGGTCAAGAGTTGGGTATTGTGTTAGGATAAGGGTTGGGAATGGGTTATAGGTCAAGGTTTGGAGTTAAATACCAAGTCAAGGTAAGGAGTTGGGTCCTATGTTGGGGTGAAAGTTAGATCTCGACTAGAGTTTCATCTTAGGTCGGGAGTTGGCCTAGGTTAGGGTGTAGAGTCAAGTTCCTTGACCTAAATATTGATTTTGTCCCAAACCCAATACTCGAACCTGGCTCTGGGCTCCTGACTCCTACTTGGACCTAGAACCAACTACCTAAATCCTATCTCGATCGAAGATCTGACTCTAACCCCATCACACAACTTGATTATAACCTTATCTTGATCCAGGTTTGCATCTATGTCAACGGATGGGAGTATAGAAAACCAAACTCACCCAAAATATCATCTTGAAATAAGATGTTAAGCTTTTAAACTACCAAAGGTTCCAAAGCCAAATTCTTACAAATCATATTGTGATAGTAGTCAAACATGTGTCATTTACATAGAATCATGTGTACATCATTCACCAAGACTTATATACTCATTGATTGATGTAGAAAGTCCTCTTTTACTTGCTCATAATATATATTATTGGAAGCAGATGCTTTTATGAAGTTCACCGACGACCAAAGAAATTTCAAAAAAGAATTAATTGACGATGTTCATGGAATGTTGAGTTTATGTGAGGCAGCACAATTTAGAGTACATGATGAAGAAATTCTAGATGAAGCACTGAATTTCACCAATACTCAATTGAAAGTGATTTTGCCTAAAATGAGCAACTCCCAACTCGCAAAACAGATCAGTAATGCACTCATGTTTCGAATAAAAGATGGTATGGTGAGGGTAGAAACAAGGAAATACATATCATTTTACCAACAAATTAAAATCACACTCAAGTATTACTAAACTTTGCTAAATTAGACTTCAACATCTTGCAAAGGTTGCATAAAAAGGAGTTATTTGATCTCACAAGTTAACTTCCTTGTCATTCAAATTATTCTTTTCTTTTAGATATCCATTTAAACCAAATAGATACTAAAGAAACACACAATTTATTTTAGGTGGTGGAAAGAATTGGAAATAGTGAACACATTACCTTATGTAAGAGATAGATTGATAGTGGCTTACTTCTGGAGTTTAAGCACCTACTTTGAGCCTGAATATAGCATTGCAAGGAAAGTATCATCAAAAGTAACATACTTTCTATTATTGATGACACATATGATATATATGTGGGAAACTAGATGAACTTACTCTATTCACAGAGGCAATTGAAAGGTAATACGTAATTCTTTTTGTTATGTTATATGGTTGGCTTATAATATTTTTATAGTTGCAAATTTATATATATGTAGGTGGAACATTGATGCTTCAAAACAATTACCATCATATATGAAGATTATTTACCATGGTCTTCTAGATGTTTATGATGAAATTAAGAAATTGTTGGTAAACAAAAACAAGTTATTTCTAGTCGACCGTTTTATAATAGAGGTACCATCTATATCGTTCTATTTAAGCTCATCGCATTTCAATTTTTTTAAAAAATATTTTTTGGGGAATTTTACTATACCAAGTTCCATTATTTTTTTAATAATTCAGATGAAAAAGATGGTAAGGGCTTACTTTCAAAAGGCAAAATGATATTATGAGAAGGAAGTACCAAGAATGGAACAATATATGAAAGAATGGAATTCCATCAAGTGCTTACCTACTGCAAGCAGCAACTTCTTGGTTAAGAATGGGAAAGATAGCAACTAAAGATGCATTTGATTGGATAGCAAATGAACCTCCACTACTTGTTTCATCTTGTATCACAAGATTACTCGATGATCTTTTATCACATGAGGTATATATACATATACTCTCTACGTCTCAATTTATATAATATTATTTGACTTGACGTGAAGTTTTAAAAAAAAGACTTTAAAAACTTATAGAATAAAAAAGGTTAAAGATGTTTGTGTGACTATATATTATCTTATTAAGAATAAAAATTTTGATTGACTATTAGAATTTCTTTATAGATATTTATTTATTTGATTGATTTTGTTTTTTCCTTTAAAATTCATGTTAGGAAGAACAAAAGAGAGGAGATGCAGCGTCTGCAATCGAATGTTATATAAATGAATATGATGTTACAAAGGAAAAGCACACAAAAAAATAAGAAATAAACTAGAAAATTAATAGAAGGGTTTGAATGAAGAATACCTCAAAATGGATATGACTATTATACCAAGGTCCTTGCTCATGTGTATAATTAATCTTTCAAGAGTAGTTGAGTTCATGTATAAAAGATGAAGATGGTTATACTTTTTCTGAAAATAACTTGAAAGGAGTCATCACTGAGATACTAGTTGACCCTATTATATATGTTGATGACAACAAGAAGATGAAGAAGAGAAACAAGAAAAATAAATTTTAATAGCTTAGTTGGTTAACCATGTGAATATTTTTACGGTTCAATTCCTCATCTTGTAATCCTCTTTCCCATTTCCTCTTCCCCATACCCAATTTTTCGTTTACTTACTTTTAAAAAATAAATAAAAAATCATGTTCTAATTCCATTTTACTAGTCACCATACTAAAAATAGAACTTGACTCGCAAACCACATGGGAGAGATAATTCCATCTATTTTTGTGAATATAATGAAGTTGGCTTGCTTTTCTCAAACACTATATTTAGCTTCATGATCATTTCAAGACTACAATTTTTTCCAGTGTTTGAATCCATTAAGGGAGTTCACAGAAGATGTAGAAGATAAACAGAAACAAAGAAAAATTAGTTTGCTTTTGACTCTTATCCTCATCATTCACGAGATGTCAGAAAGAAAAGAAAAAAAGAGTTGATGCACTAGATGTCTATGTTTTTTCAAATTACGGGTAGTGGCTTAGAGTGAAAACCCAATCAATAATTTTGCTTATCAATTATCCGTCAATTGCCTTCTCTTCCATTACTTTGATACTCAATAAAAAACCTAGAAGAAAGACTGTATCTACCAATATGATAAGCAGATGGAGTTGAAGAGAAGGCCCTAAACAAGGTTGACTAAAACTGCCAACAGATGGAGTTGAAGAGAAGAGAGAAGCAAGCCGGAAACTTGTAATTTCATTACCCGACAGAATGCCTTCATCTGATGCCTTCTTCAATGCCATAGCATTAGTTTAGAAATGCACTAGTAAATTGTAGCTACATCACTAAAAATTGACAGAAATGTGAGTATCAAACATTCTGTCAACATGATCAAAGAATGGTTTCCAATATATGAAGGAGAAGAGCATGCACTTTTAGCCTCTCTCCCATATATATAAAGTTACAAACTTTAATAACTAAACAGAAATCAATCTCTAAGGAAAGCATAAATGGAAGTCTCGACTACACGATTAAATAAAGATTACTCCTTGCAATGTGTCAACTAATACAATAATGGGTATCTTTTGTGAAGCTTAGAAAGGTCGACTTAAGAATATGTATCTCATGGACAAAACTTTAAATTTGAGGAAAATCTAAAGCTCCAATTTCCCCAAAACAAAGATGACGATCTAACGGATCAAATGGGGGCATAACCCATAGAAGCATATCTGAAACCACTAAAAGTAGCCAACTTCAGCACTGACGAATCCATGGGCTAACATCCACGAAAAATGTCGAAATCGCATGTTTCCTGTTGCTTGACCATAAAATACTATTAGGCATACTCCGGTGCCTCCGTGCCTACTGGGACACTTGGCGGGCTTGTTACAGACGAACCGATGAAATTTTTCAAGAAAAATGGGCCCGAAGCCCCAGCAATCCCAAAATCCGTGGTCTAACACTCACAAAAAACTACTAAAATCGCCTGTTTCCTGTTCCTTGGGGCATAAAAACTACCAGGCGTCATCGAGTGCCATTGGGCCTATTGAGACTCTTGGCGGGCTCGTTATAGACATGTTGGTTTAATTTTTCAGGAAAATAGGCCCAGATCTCCACTAGACCCAAAATTTGTGGGCTAACACCCATGAAAACTACCAAAATCATCTGCTTCCTATTCTTTGGCCCATAAAATGCTATCAGGCGCCCTCTGAGCCTACTGAGACTCTTGGCGAGCTCGTTACGGATGGATTGATGTAATTTTTTGTGAAAAATAGGCTGCTCGGAGAGATAGTAACTCCAGCATCTATGGGCTGACACCCTTGAAAAACTGTCTAAATCGCCTGTTTCCTGTTTCTTAGCCCATAAAATGCTATCAGGTATTGTCCAACGTTGTTGATCCTACTGGGACTCTTAGAGGGCTCATTACGGATGAGTTGGTGTAATTTTTCGAATACACCAACACTAGTTTTAGAGTGTGATTCATAAAATTAATAAAGTACTTTTAACAATATTTGAAAATGGAAATGCCTATAAATATTCATTCTTTACATACTAACACATCTATGCTTGCGAAGCATCATAAATACTACTAGAAGGAGAGGCTTCTGCGAATCAATTAGAGATCTGTGTTGTAAAATATGATTTATTCTTTTTTTTCCTTTCATTTTCATTATGTTGGCTTCGTGACAATTTCTATGTTTTAACGTCAAAATGTATGATCAAACAAAGAGCTTAGATAGTTATCGAACCCATTGTTTTGGCTTTCTATTTAATACTGTAACTGAAAAATAAGATCCACTAACCATAAAAAATGTGAAGCAAAAACATTGACTCTAGGACACTGGAAGAACTGAAATGCCTATATAAACAAACATCCTTAATTACTTAATTCACTCACAAATTAATTTCATTAATTTCTTGCAAAATCTTATTGTTTTACAATAAATGGTGAAAAATGTGAGTTTAGATGCACTGAACCAAAAATTAGCCTTGTGTCAAGAGAACTAAAGACTCCAAGATATTTCTACATTCTTCTAGATTCTTCTACGATTTCTCAAGATTCATCTTAATTATTCTAGAGTCTTCTAAGAGCTTCAAGTTCTATCCGCAATATTCTAAAGTCCTCCGAAAATCTCTCCAAATCTCTAGTTTCTTCTCCTTGACTCTAGATTCTTCCCTTCATTTTTATGGAATATTGGCGGGTCGTGACAGTTGGCTAAGCAATCTTCTCATGGTATATAGTCTTTAATTTCTTTGATAAATATCTTTTGTTTAAGTTTTATTTTTAATTTTTTTAAAATAATAGTAAATGCAGAAGGAGTAATTGCTGAAGCGAAAGCAGCAGTTGTTGCATCAATTGCTTCTGCCATCCCAATGGTAAGATTTGTACATTTCCTACGTTGCTTGAATTTTTCAAAAATGTAAACAGACATATGTCGGATTTTTCTAAAAAATAGTGTGTTTTAAAGAATTTGATACCGATACGACATTGAAAGTACAGAATTAGTGCAACTTAGTTGTACATTTCAATATTTTGTTCAAGATTTAGGGGTGCATTTAATTTGTACCATGGAATATCAAAAAATATTATTACTAATAATGTCTAAGCATGTCACGACCCGAAAATTTGGGCGTGATGGCACTTGCTCAATCCCACCAGAACAAGTCAGCCTTAATTCAAAAAGGAATAATAAATATAACTTG
>JAOTQJ010163891.1:0-27094 GCA_025642045.1 Solanum sejunctum | reverse complement strand
GAGAAATAGATTTTGGTATTGACTTACTTCCAGGCACTCAACCTATTTCTATCCCTCCATATAGAATGGCTCCAATAGAATTGTCGGAATTAAAAGAGCAGCTAAAACACTTATTGGATAAGGGTTTCATAAGACCTAGTGTGTCCCCCTAGGGTGAACCAGTGTTATTTGTACGTAAAAATGGTGGCACCTTGAGAATGTGTATTGACTATCAATAATTGAATAGGGTGACAATTAAGTATAAATACCCCCTTCCCACAATTGATGATTTATTTGATCAATTACAGGGTGCCAAGTACTTTTCAAAAATTGATTTGAGATTAAGTTATCACCAAGTAAGGGTGAATGAACAAGACATACCCAAGATAGCTTTCAGAACACGCTATGGTCACTTTGAACTTCTTATTATGTCATTTGGGCTAACAAATGCACTAGTTGTTTTTATCGATCTGATGAACAGGGTATTTAAGCCATTCTTGGATGTGTTTGTGATAGCGTTTATAGATGACATTTTGGTATATTTAAGATCAGAAGAGGATTATGTAGATCACTTGTGACAGGTGTTACAGATTCGTCGTGATCGACAATTGTATGCCAAGTTTTCTAAATATGAATTTTGGCTAGAATCAGTGGCATTCTTGGGTCATATTGTATCTTATGCGGATAGAAGCTGTGAAAGATTGGCCAAGACCAACAACACCCACAGAAGTTTGGAGCTTCCTAGGTTTGTCAGGTTATTACAGGAGGTTTGTTGAAGGTTTTTCTTCTATTTCTGTACCTCTAACAAAGTTGACACATAAGGCAACCAAGTTCTAATGGAATGATGCATGTGAAAGGATCTTCCAGGAGCTGAAAAATAAGCTAACTTCTGCACCTGTGGTAGTACTCCCAGAAGGCACTAAGGGGTATGCAGTGTATTCTGATGCTTCAAAAGTTAGCTTAGGATGTGTACTGACACGGTATGGTAGGGTAATTGCTTATGCATCTAGACATCTATGACCATATGAGAAAAAACCATCCAACCCATGATCTTAAGTTAGCAGTGGTTGTATTTACTTTGAAAATATGGCGCCACAATTTGTATGGGGTTCACGTTGACATATATACTGATCATAAGTGTCTACAGTACATCTTTAAGCAGAAAGACCTAAACTTAAGACAACGGAGATGGCTGGATCTAATAAAGGATTACGACGTTGATATACTATACCATCCGGGGAAGGCAAATGTGGTAGCTGATGCTTTGAGTCATAAGGAAATTATGAATACTGGTGATTCAGCTATGATAAGTCAAGGAATGGCTAAGGATGTACACTAGCTAGCTAGTTTAGGAGTTCACCTTCTAAAGACTCCAAAGGAAAGGGTTATTGTACATAATGTCGCGGAGTCTTCATTATTAATGGAGGTCAAAGAAAATAGTTCGAGGATCCTATTCTATGACAGCTTAATGAAAAAGTGATTCAGGGTATGATAAAGGGCTTTGACCTTGCACAAAATATATTACTTTACTGCCAAAATAGATTATGTGTGCCTAATATTAATGAATTAAGAAAGAGGATAATGGAAGAAGCCCATCATTCCTGATATTACATCCATCCAGGATCAACTAAGATGCACCATGACCTGAAACGGATGTTATGGTGGGGAGTCATGAAAAAGGACCTTGCAGAATTTGTGGCTCAATGTCCAAATTGACAACAGGTGAAAGTAGAACACCAAAATCCAGGAGGTTATATGCAGTGTATAGAACTTCCAACCTGGAAGTGGGATATGATCAATATAGATTTTATTATAGGTTTGCCTAGTTCATTTCAAAAGTTTGACTCTATATGGGTCATAGTTGACAGACTTACAAAGTCAGCACACTTTTTGCATTATGAGTGATTATACAGCTGAAGCGTATGCCAACCTATACCTAAAAGAGATATTCAGACTACAAAAAGTCCCAATCTCCACTATATCTGACCTAGGAGCTCAATTCACTGTAAAATTTTGGAAGTCCTCCCAAAGGAGTTTAGGGACACAAGTGAATTTGAGTACTGCCTTCCACCCTCAAACAGATAGTCAAGCAGAACACACCATTCAGAAAATTGAAGATATGTTGTGAGCTTGTGCATTGGACTTTAAAGGTAGTTGGGTGAATGATTACCACTTACTGAGTTTGCCTATAATAATAGCTACTATGCAAGCATCAGGATGGAACCTTATGAAGCTTTGTATGGGAGAAAATGTAGGTCACCAATTGGATGGTTTGAAGTGGGTGAAACCATCTTAATTAGGCCAGATCTAGTACAACAAGCCATGGCAAAAGTTAAAGTGATACAACAACGGCTAGAAATAACCCAGAGTTATCACAAATCGTATGCGAATGCTAGGAGGAGAGGACTAGAATTCTCAGTAGAGGATTGGATATTTTTAAAGGTGTCTCCAATGAAAGGGGTTATGAGATTTAGTAATAAAGGAAATTGATCTCATATTACATAGGTCCATATAAAATTATTAAGAGGTTCGGGTAGGTTGCATATGAACTAGAGCTACCCCAATAGCTTTTCCTGGTTCATCCAGTTTTTCATGTCTCACTGCTTTGAAAATGCATAGGTGACCCATCTCGTATCACTCCTATTAAGGATGTGAAGGTTACAGAAGATCTTACCTATGAAGAGGTACCTATTGCCATTTTAGATCGTCAAGTTAAGAAGCTAAGGAATAAATAAATAGCTTCAGTAAAAGTACTTTGGAGAAACCAGCAAGCCGAAGAAATAACATGGGAGGCTGAGGATGTGATGAAATCATAATACCCTTACTTATTTGAAGCTAAAGAGGAAGTCCAACATGTAGAATTGGGACACTAATAGGTATGTGTGATTGAATACTTAATATGTTGTCAAATTTTTGTGTAAGTACAGGTTTAAACTTGGTTAACTATCCAATTATGCTAATATTCGAGGATGAATGTTCTAAAGGGTGGGGAGGATGTAACACTCCACACCTTACAATATTGGTAATATGCAAATGAAACATGACATGGTTTGGTCAAATTGGCGCTAATTTTTAAAAGTGCTTGAATCTCGTGTTAATGGTCTATATGTGCATCTAACACTTAAGAGGGTCAAGTGTATACAAATTTTGTGTTGAATTGAGAAGATTATGACCTTAAATAAAGTGAGAGAATTGAGTTGCTTGTAGGACTTAACAAGCTAGCAGGTGAGTCACCTACTTGCTTAGCTTAAATTTGCTAGCTTAACGAAGACGAGGCTCAACATCGAATTTGTCCAAGTTCGATTATGAATAAAGTCAGTGTTAAGGGTGTGACTTTATCCCAAGTTTTAGCATCCTAAATGTACTATATTTTCAGCCAAAGAAGGATATTAAAAAGGGCCCAAAGACATCACAACACACCTAACCATTTGGGCCTAAATTAAGTGAAGAAAAAGTTGGAAAATAGGCAGCCCAAGTCCATCAACTTGGAGACCCATTTAGGCCCAAGTGTAGGGGACAAGCTGGTGGATAACCAGATTATTAATATGTGGTGTAATATAGTCAAAATGTCAAGGGTAAGGCGGCCAAACTAAGCCTTTAAAAAGGGGTTACAAGCAGCAAAAACTCATTCACTTTAAACTTGGAAAATTCCAGCTTTCTCAAAACTTTATTGTTCTTACTTCTTGACCCAGTAAGCAGCTACAAGGGGACTTATAGGGTTCTTGGAGAAGCCCTAAACCTTGAAGATAGTGGTAAGTAAGTTTACACATGTATTTATTATGGTTTTCTTATGAAAAATAAGAAGTATATGCTAGTATGTTGTGCTGGAAATTTGAGACAGCATGTATTGAGAAAGTTGTTGTTTACTTGCCTTTTGTTTTAGTGATTTCTCTATGATTTATGGGCTGTATTATGAAGGAAAGTTGATATTATTAACATGGTTTGAGTTATAGATATTATCCTAAGGTTGTTTCCCTGATTTTGGTTTCATTTAACAAGCACATTTTATTGTGCTATCTTAAGTGTATTATTGATTGGAACTTGTAGGTTGTTAGATGGAAGGCTATTAGCTCACGTCCTTCATGACTTATTGAGTGCTATTATAAGACTATTTTAGGTCTATTTACATGTTTAAATATTGTTAGAACATTTTAGTTAGAGTTGGAATAGGTCTGGAATTGTCATTATCGAAATGTAGCGAAGGAAGGTAACATTCTACTGTCCATTTTTAGGTTATGTAGATTTGTTATGTGTTGCGCGTTATGGGATGTTGTAAGATTGTTATGGCACTAAAAAAAGTCTTAAATAATGTGTATATGCTAATCTGTATTAGAAAATATGATTAGGGGCCGAAAGATTGAAGGAATATGCTCGGGTTTATAAATACCTGCTTGCTGCCTGTGTGTTACGTTTTTATGTGATTGGGCATCTAAAATATATCTATTGGCTACTAATGCTAATTTTATCACCTAGTATATTTTAGATAAGTATTTAAAGGAAGGAAAGGTTATCTTGAGGCAGTAACAAGGTCATACAACGAGGTATGTAAGGTTACTTGATTCCGTATTATTTGGCATGAAGCATAAATCCCTCCTTGGCACATAAAGGCATTTACCAACTTTGACACAACTATTAACAGTGTCTCCACTCTTGATATGTTCATATGCTACCATACATAGTCACCCTTAAATCTGCATACATGCTTGTATACCAAGTTACATGGGTTCTTGTTACTAAACAAAGTTCACAAGTTGTTCCATTTTATACACATTTTATTATTTGTGTAACGTACTCTTTTTCATTGTCATATTGTCTTGTATGATTATCCACTTGTCACATCCTACATATACAGTCCTATAGCTCTAATATTGTGACCACCAAAAGAACCATCTCAAAGGTAATATTATGAAGTATATTGTTTGTTGATGGGTGGTAGCCCGAGGGGTGGAAGAATCACCTAGCCAGGGATGATCCTATCACGGGTGGTAGCCTGAGGGGTTAAGGAAGAACCTAGCTAGGGACGATCCCGATACAGTTTACCACTGATCAGTTGGTTATTTGTATTATAGTTGTGCATAAATTACATAGTAAAGGTAAAGTAATATACAGAACATAAAGTACATGATTCCAAAGTATAACCAAAGGTAGTCTCTAATGTTGCATCAGTGCATGATCTCATTTGAGCTATTACTTCATATATAATATATCCTATATTACATATTCAGTACATTATCTCGTACTGACATCCCTTACGGGTGACCTGCATTTCATGCTGCAGGTATAGGTGCTAGTAAATCTCCCTAGTAGGAGTACAGGACATTCAGCTATTGTTACCAAGCTCCAGGTTGCTTTGGGACTTTGTGCATATCTAGAGCTTAAATATTTGTATTGTACAGTTAGTCGAGGTGAGACCTGTCCCGACCCTTAGCTAATGTTTTTCTTTATTTAGAGGCTTTGTAGACTATTTAAATCAAAGTGTGGTTATGTATCGTACTTTAAACACCGTGGCCCCAATAGCCTAGCCATACGCATTTCCTATTGGCTTGTTACCACTATTTATTTGCCTAACAACATGTCAAATGTAGAAACCCTTTATAATATGCATAGAAAGTGCATAGATACAGATTGGTTCTCTCGAGACTTATCGGTAACGGGTACCAGTCCGCCCTAATGGGACTTTGGGGCGTGACAAAACCCCTCACTAGGTTGGTGATAATGCCGCTCCATCACCCAATGGAGAAGTACAAACCCTTCCCTAGGTTGGTGATGATGTTGTCCCATTACCTAGGAGGAGAAGTACAAACCCTTCACTAGATTGATGAGTACAAACCTCCATTTAGGTTAGTGATGATCCCTCCCCATCGCTAGGTGCATAAGTACAAACCCTTCTCTAGGTTAATGAGTACAAACCCTGATCTAAGTTATTCGGGTTCTTAGTCCCCCAAATTGGGTTTGCTCTAATGCAACACTTTATATAGACTATATCATATACATAAGCTCATTTCATCATTATATAGTCAATCATAACATATCTCATGTTTTGGGACTTCAAGTACTCAAGAAACCATATCCGAACATTTTATCATACAATTAGAGGGTATGTAATGCTAGTATAAAAACATGAAATATAGAGATGAAATCATGCAAGAAAATTCATTGTAAAACCATCAATCAATACCTTGCAAACATCACCAAGCAATATACATCAAAACCCTTTCTCAAATCTTATAATAGACCAAAGATTTATAGCTCAAAATATAGCAAACTAGTCACAATTTCACATAATTTTAACATAGTGTGTAGTGAATTTCATAATAAAAAAGACTCATTTATAAATCAACTTTAAATCATGCAATTAGAGAAAAAGGAATCTTGGGTATCATGGGTGAAAGGAACCCATGGAAGAAACTCACATACCTTAGCTTGGAGAAGAACTTGGTGAAGATTGGAGATGGAGACTTAAAGCTTGAAGAAGAACCTTGAAGGAAAACCTTAGCTTAGGATGAGGGTTTGAGACTTGAATTTGGGACTGAAAATATGGCTAAGTGTTTGAGTGAGTATTGGGGAATGTTTAGGATGATATGAGGGTGAAATTTGACTAAGTATAGGTATAATCATGTATGGGGACACTTAGGCCCAAGACTTAGAAGTCTTGGACCAAGTTAAAAAAAACAGGCCATTTTTTTTTATATTCGAGACGCGAATTTGCCACTGAAAATTACATTCTTGAAATTTCGTAATTGCTAATCTTTCGCTCTTAAATAGAGGTTAGACACTCTTTCACCTAATTTTGACCCCCTGAAAAAGAATATGAATTCGGATTTTTGATATAGCGCATGAACCTTGAGATATATGGAATTTAAAATTCTGGGCATCCCAAGCTACATTTTAGGGCACCTTTTGGGGTCATTTCAGTAAATCAACCCAGCAACACATATAAATACCATCATGTAAGATACCTTGAAAATCATCATCAAATCTCATAATAGATCATACTTTCATAGCCCAAAATATGCATAGTCACAATAGACAAACCATCTCATAGTATAAGCTTGAAATGCGTAGAAATGTGTTTTCAATCAATATTTCATAAAAATCCAACATAATTTGTAATCATAACTCATAATAAATAATACCCATAAGTAATATAATTTGAAAATATGTTATTTTCATAAAAAGGAAGGTTGGGCACTATGGGTGAAAGGACCCAATGGTTGAAACCCACATACCTCAAATTTGGAAATTTCCTTTATGGAGATTTTAATGAGAACTTGAAGCTTGAATGAAGTTCTTGAGATCAGGAAATGAGTTTGGGACACTTGAATTTGAATGAAATACTTGGCTAAGTGTTAGAGATGGTTTTGAAAGTGTCTTGAGTGATATAGAGTTGAAAAATGAATAAGTATAGGTGTTTTTACGCAATGAGGGCATAAGGCCAAGACCCCAATGTGTTAGGTCGAAACTAAAAGATTAAGAAAGTCATAGCACTGCTCCGCGTTAGGTCCATGTCGCACAACCATCACGGATAGTCACTGGAAATTAAAAAGTTGGTGAAAATAAACTTTTGCTACGGGTCCTCTAAATTTTGGGTTATATCCATTCCCTACTCAATTTTGCCCCCTGGTCAAGGATATGAAGTCGAATTTTCAATATCACAAACGAATTTCAAGATATATGAAAATTACGATTATGTGCATTTCCAAGACACATTTTTGGGCATTTTGGGGCATTTCAATATTCTCTTTAAAAGTCTCACTCAAACTCATCTCGAACATCATCATCATCATCTTGCATCATTAAAAGTATTTTAAAACTATTTATATCCTCCTCAAATATTTAATCAAAATATTATTTAAACTTAATGCTCAATTTCAACACAATTGATTAAAACATGCACCATCTCATCAAGAATCTTTCTCAAATCATTATTTATGCTCAAAGACTAATGTTCATGAACACTCAATAAAATATGCTCAAAAATCATCTTTGTTAAACATACAAATCAACCATAAATCTCAATTTGATATAATACATAAAATCGAATATAACCCTCAATTAGGGGTCATGTGAATGAAGATATGAACATGCATCCAATAGAATACCGAACTCATGAAGATTATAAACACACTTTTTTGTGCAAGAAACTCAATAGGACAATAGACAACTCATTAATTGAATGCAAGAATTAGGGAAAAACTCTACTCGAACTCATTACAAGAAATCAACATCTGAAGCGCGTGGATGAACTCAAACCAATGTTATATACCTGGGATGATGAATGGAAAATAAGATAATGAAGATCAGCTTTGAAGCTTTTGAATATCATCCTCCGTTTTTCTCCTTAGCCTAATTTTGAAGATAAATTAGCATAAATGATCAAAAATTCACACTTAGGAATCGATATAGGGTTGAAAATAATCTTAAAATGACAGAGTTTTAGACTAGGATGGATGGGAAAAGAACTAGAATGCCCTTGCTTTTAATACTGATCATCAAGTACTGTGATGGGGTAAGTATGTGACGCGAATTTGTCACACTTCAGTTCATTTTTTGACAGAAAACTTTAAATGCGTTTAGGAACTGTTTTTCCATTATATAACACATAAATCTAGGGATGACAATGGGGCGGGTACGGGGTGGGTTGAGCTCAACCCACAATTTTTTTAAACCACCCCGCATGGTGACTTTTTTCATTTTCAACCCACCTCACGCTGCCTCACATAGACCCGCCCTGCATAAACTCGTCCCGCTCAAATTTTAAAGTTTTTTAATTTTTTTTAATTGAATTTAATATAAAAAATTAAAATTCATAATTTTTTAATTTTTCACTAATT
The DNA here is from genome assembly GCA_025642045.1 of Solanum sejunctum. Lineage (NCBI taxonomy): Eukaryota > Viridiplantae > Streptophyta > Magnoliopsida > Solanales > Solanaceae > Solanum > Solanum sejunctum. Next base: position 18,281 of record JAOTQJ010163891.1, on the reverse strand, counting down.
AACTATTTTTAGTTGACATTTCAATAATTATTTCTTAATCGTTAATTAAAAGTTTCTAATTAACATTTCAATACATAATAATTTAACAAACATGTCTAATTTAAATTTTAGCAAAAAAAAAAAGTAAAGTCAATATTTAATGTAAAATATTTATATCTTTGATTTTTACTAATTATAAATATTTAATTTTTTCCAAATTCCTATTTGATTTTTTAAAGCCGCAACCTACCCCCGCCCCGCATTAGTTTTTAAAATAGCTACTTCAAATTGTCCCGCACCCGTCCCGCCCCAGCCCACATAACTTTAAACCTGCTCTGCCCCGCATAGCTCTAAACTCACCCCACACCACCCCATTGCCATCCCTACATAAATTGCATTTGTCAAGTATGTTTTATGTGTATTTTACGTAAATCTCACTTGTTCAGTGCATTTCACGAATAAATCTCAAAAATGAACTATCGTGGGGCAGGTCTGCAACGCGTACCTATTGGGTACCTTTTTGGTTTTGCAATTTTGCTCCGAAATATTATCTTTTGATCCCGTTGACCTAAAATTCAGCCAAGACCATTTTCCCACACAAGTTTTTCCACTGATTGCAATTTTATTCTTGGATTTGTTAACAAAGTTTGAAAAGATGCATTATGCAAGCGTTCCCTTATCTAGAGGTATTTTGGTAATTTTAGGGAGTGTAACATGTTTGCCTAGATTTGAAAAGAGATGAGTTTTTTGTCCTTTTTCCTTCTGGAAAAGTCTACTCACAAGCTTTCCATTTTGGTGGACAAGAGCTTTACATATCTGCTCATTGCAACATGGATCAACAAGGTACATTCTATCGCTTGGGATTGTTTTTGGGAATGAATGGGGAGTCTGAGTCACTTACACTTGATCGATCACGAGTTTTCAGTTTGAATGAGTCCAGGTAATGAATATGTCAGCAAGTAGAAGGGAAATTTAACCTTGTCTAATGGTACGGTTGTTGGCTAGAGGAACCCGCGTGGTGTAGCTTGGACCCCTTTTCTGGATAGAGATAGTATATATTTCATCAATGGAATTCTCCATCTTCACGCTGAGCTTGCTATCAGGAAATAAAGTTTTTAGTACTAGAGTTTTGTGGGTTATGATGCTCTTTTGCCAGTTATCATATTTGCACTGTTGTAAATTTGTAAAATCAAACTTGTTTAATAGTTTCATATTTTGATCATTGATAGTCACTTTAAAAAATGTTGATTCCACTGGCTCTGGGGTGTATTCAAATACTTTCGATAAAGCTTCGTATTCTATTTTGGTTTGTGGACACCAATTCTGCTACTGTGTTTGAACTTCCATTATACAAAGTAAATGTTGGTTTTCAGGTGGACTTTGGTGCAGGTACTCCTTGCCCCTCATGATGACAGAAGAGAATTCACGTTGTGTATAATGATTTGGGGAACTTCTTTTCTCATTACTTAGTGATGGGAATCTTTACAGCCAAAAGACCATGTGAAATGTAAACTTAGTTAAAAATAGGTCATAATGAAAAGAAAAATACTGTGATATCTAGTAGTCGAGGATATATTTTAATTATTCTTCACTTTTATTTTATTTAGTATAATGTTAAAAGTGAAATAAGCTTAAATGAAAAAAACTGGATTCATATAGTCGATCCTACCTTTTTGGGAATGAGGTATAGTTTATAATAGCTAATTTTGTTGTTTTAAAAGGTAAAATCTTTACCTTATACTTGTTGAAAAAGTGTCTCAATGAAGCTTACAATAATTTTATTAAAGGGACTTTAAATAGTTAACATAAAATAAAAATTTGTATAATTTAAAATTTAAAATAATCTAAAATATCTCAACAACTTAACTACAATTTTAAATTAAATAACTTATTTTGGTAAAAATTACTACAGTATCTAAAAGAAAATCTCAACACTCGTCCTTTACTTTAGTTACTGCAATTTTAAAATCTACTACTCCGTAGTTTCTGCTTTGCTGGTTGGTGTTTAATTATTTTGATTGTTTTTTAACTTGCAAAATTTCTTCTCTTCCTTTTTTTCTTTTGATTTTGTGCTTAAAAAAGACCATCAATGATCTTCTCTAGTTTGAATTAAAGTGCTTTTATTTGAAAATTGATAGGATTTGCAGAGAATTGTTATGATAATTTTTCTTCCATTACAATATCACATAAGACATAGGTTTCAAAATGAGATTTTATTATCACTGACCAAATTTGATAAATTTTGCTAGTAAAAATTTGTGGGGCATTCAAGGAAAGATTATTACTTGTCATTCTTATGTTAAAAATTAGTTTAAAAAGCCTGTGCGTTGAAAAATACACGGGTTGAAAATAGCCTTGATAGGTTAAAATGGGTTGAAAAATAACCCTTTGTGGGTTAAAATAGCCATAACGAGTTAAAACGATAGCCATGACGGGTTAAAAGGGTAGCCCGTATGGGTTAAAAATGATACGATAGTTCTTTGAAAGAACTCACAAATCCCGTAAGATCAATTAAGCTCTGATAACACTATTGGTTTTTTTGTAAAGGATTAATAGGGCAATAAAAAAGGGTTGAAAAAGTGTCTCATTAAATGAAACTTTCAATACCTTTCAATAATTTTATTAAGCATGGAGGAATTTTAAATAGCTAACCTAAAGTAAAAATCTACATAATTTGAAATTTAAAATATCCTAAAATATCTCAACAACTTAACTAAAATTTAAAATTTAAATTTAACTTAAGTTAAATAACTTATTTGGTTTAAATTACTGCAGTGTCTAAAAGCAAATTTCAACAAAAACAGATATTCATGGCCGGCTTGGGCTGTTTTTTCTTTTTTTAGTTGGAAGTGTTTTGAATATTTTGTAACAGCGTGGATTCTTCTAATCCTATGACTTGTTATTTCACGATGGAAATTTAAAGCACATATTGTTCTTGAGCTTAGATCCACACGGATTTTTCTTTCAAGCTATGCCAAATCATTTGCCTTGACCCAACTCTTTGAGGAATAGTTATGATCTCCCAATTCAGCTTATAACAAAAGTTGAAAGTCATTTGTATAATTTGTCCACGACTTAATATACTCTCATTAGTAACCTCTTAAACATAATTAATCGCTATCTCAAAAGGATTACGTTTCATATACCTACCATCCAACGAAGCAACAATCGTTGGGGCAACTATACACAACTCTTGAAGTTTAGTGTTTATTTATTTCAAAAACAAAAGATCATCATAGATATATTCAGTTTGATTTGTTTTGATGAATTAAAAATAATTTTTATTGTATACCCAACCAAAATAATTTTTTAATGAATGTTCGATTCCATTCTATATGAAAAAGAATTTAGATTTCGATTCATTCTCTGGTGAGAATAAACTTTTCACATACCTTTATGTGTTGGGTAGCCAAACGGACTATCATTTGCCTTTAATTAAAAGAATTTTCTCTGATAAAGTTTTGATGATTTTGTTGTATGGGAGTTTGGTAGAGCTCAAAACAAGCAATGAAGGTTCTAGTCAGGTGCTGATTTGGATGGAAAACGCAAGCATAGTAGAGAAGAAATAAACATAAGAGGAAATAGTTTACTTTTCTTAATTTCAATCTAGGATTTATTTACTTCTTTTTGGTGTTAGGAGGAAAAAAAATTCATGAAATGGTTGCTTTTTTGAATGCTTTATTAGTGATTTGTATTTTAAAATCTTTTAGAGTTTTGATTTTCCATTATTATTTCATTAAAGAAAAAACCATCTTTTTTCATAGATTTTTAATTTTAAAGAAGAAGAGATTTATACTAGAACTACATTAAATTGTAGTAAAAATATACTAAAACAACACTAGAATTACACAAGAAAAACACCAAAGCAGCACCAAAATTAGACCAAAAATTTAGTTTAGTATTTTAAATTTTGATTGCAATACTTTTCTATGAAGAAATTCAATGGCTAAAAGCAAACACTATGTCATGAAATTAATATAGTTTCCTTTCAACAACCCAAAAAACAACAACAAAAAAAATAAATAAAAATAAAAGATAACAATTAGAAGATCATTTTTTTAAGATCATTTTTTTTTCTCTTGTAAAAGACATAAAATGTTAACTAACATCAGCAATACTGAAGTGAAGTTCACTTCGTGACTAATTTCCCATAAATACAAAAAATTGTTGAATAAGTTTAGTGTTTATTCTTCTCAAAAAAATCACATTTGAAATCATCCACAATATTAATTAATTTTTGAGTTCACATTTATTTTTTTTCCTCTTGTACAAGACATAAAATGATCACGAAATTAGCAATTTGTAATTGATTTGACATAAACACAAAATATAGTAAAAACAAGTTTAGTGTGTTTATTTTTCTCAAAAACAAGATTTAAAATCACCCATAAGTAGCATTCCATTCTCTTTAAAAATCTCTTGAGCACTCCTAAATCCCCCAAATTAGTGCCCCCAACTAAAACATGGACCTACACCACAGGAAGATGCAGAAATAGGGGTGAGTATCAGAATAAGGCACCCAGTAGGCAATATCAGCTGACCGAGTGAAATACCTTAATTTCGAAGAGTCAAATATAAAGAACTGCAGCGGGTCTAGACCAAATCGGAACTCAAGTCAAGGAAACTACATGTCTAGAAACCCCCAGACCACAATAGAGCCAACCAAGTGATGAACAACAATGACCTGAACAAGCCCAACTGATGAACAATGATATCGACTAACAAGACTGTGTAGGCCTATACCACCCTGTCCCCAACTGGGACATAGCACTATGCACGGGTGCAAGGCTCTAATATCTATGCATATAAGCCAATAAGGTACACCCATAAACAAGTTGATCTACCAAATCACAATAGAACCCAACTTCCAATATTACATGATCACAAGTCAACTGTACGTTGGTGTAAGACCTTAGTGTCTAATCCTGAACGCTCTAATAAGTCCAGATGGTACACCCATGCACAATCTAGATATAAGTAGATGTGTGGATCCTCGGGTAATCAATTACCAGGACTTGCCCCAACAATCATATATCAACTGGGTCCTCGCCCCTATGCCGGCACGTGGTACCTAATCTAAAATATACATTCGTAATGGTGGGACATATCCACCATGGAAGAAAGACCCTGACATAAAAATTGCCCCAAAGTGGAATCAGTGGCGTCTTTGACCCAAAATATCAATCAACAGGGCCTAGCCCCAAAAATGTAGTCAATAGGCCTTAGGCCCAAAGTAACGGCAAATGCTCAGATCTCTTTAAAATTGATACCCCAGTCTCAGATAATTGGACGTGACCACCAAAGAGTGGGACCACCAGACACGTCACCCAGTATCTCAAACACTCGAACATGGCCACCAGAGACTTAAATTACAGGGTGTGTCATTTATGTCTTGGAGCTTAAAACCAGTCAATCTCTCTCTGGCCTATCTGAATTCGAATCCCCGAAAGATTCCATCTCTCTCGACAGAATTATCTGCATCGGACAAGATAGTCCACCACCTAACTCAAATGAAGATAGATAACCCAACATCAATTGAAAAGAACTGGTGTGCAATAACTATTAGTAGTACCTTGGAGTGTTTATTTATCAAAGATCATTATAGATTCATGCCCAACAAAGCCCAAATATATTATAACCTTATCAATCACAAGTGCCCAGAATAAACATAAGCAATCACGATCTATCATGAGTATCCCAGACAGCCAAACCCAACAAAGTCATATCTATACCAAAATTAGGCCATAGTACGACATACAATAAATACACAATATCCTGGTAATCAAATATCCATAGCAACAGGTTCTACATGTCATACAGGTATGAGCCAAGTCAGAACACATGCATGTCTCAGGCACTAGCCCATATTCGACCCTTACCAAGACCTTGTTCTGTGTAAAGCAACTCATAGGTAGCATTAGCGTAATATAAACTTAGGCCCAAGAGTCAAGACAATCAGAAGGATGATACCCACCACAATCATATCGTAGCCCAGAAGCCATAAAGGATATTGCCTAAGGCAACCATGTGTTAGCCCACTGAAAATGTGCCCCTCTCAATGGGATGTCAGTCCCTAGGACTAACCCATTTAACTAGTGTCTTGTCACAGGTAGCCCAAAAAGCCCGTAGGTATAACCTACACCTCACACATAGGGTCACACTCCCGTCTCTAACCCGCCAGTGGCTCAGTATTAACGCATCTCGTATTACAGGTCACAAGGCTCCTTTAGTAGTACAACTATGACCATCCCTAGAACATGGTGTTTCTCTTTGGTCACCAACTAGTGGAATCAATACGTAATAGATAACAGTAATATACAGGATCATATAAAATACAAAGCAACATAGAATCATATTTAATTAGGAAATTTTACCACAAGTACTCAACTCAGATATAGACACTAGATACAGCGCACAGGGTAGCATATAATCACGTAGTAGCCTCATGAGCTAGTATATATCGGTAGCCTTAGGCCACATACATATACAAGAGAAAGTCTAGCTTAGTGTACATATCTTTCACATGCTTGGTATCCCAGCTAGCCCATTTCAGGCCCTCTCGTAGTCCTATAGTGTAAGAACAAAAACAAAATAGCAACTATAGCCAACATAACCCTCAATACAAAAACTATCATCCTATGACATCATATATATATATATATACAACATACAAATTACATCCAGCGATATATATATATATTATACTCTGCAACTCAAACCATAAACAGTATATTTCTACACATTCTAATTCAAATACAAATGCATTGCAAGTCAGTCTGAGGTTTAGAGAAAGTCTAACCTACCTGGTAAACCAACATCTTGTGCTCCGACTCGACTCAGTTGAGATTTTCCCAATGGTGTTCAGTTGTAAAAACATGAGTCACAAGATCATTGCGGCTGATTTGGCTATAAAATCATAGGAAATAGGTGAAATTACATCAATTATGACTAATTTAGCGAAAAATGAAGTCTATATCTAAAATGCCAAAACAAACCACATAAAATTATCCCTATATTACCCCGATTCCATAGCCAGAAATTGAGCCCAAAATGAATCTCAGAAGGCATAGAAACGGCTCAAAAATGAAGTTGCATTTCTTATCTGAAACATTTCTTACATAACTTCTCGGTCAAATTTTCAAAAAATACAGTCAAATTAATATGATCCAAGCATATCACAATATTTTTCTAGGAAAATAGAATAAGTTAGACACAAATTTCACTTAATCCCATTGAGAAATGATCGAGATATCACAATGCAAAGTTTTCACTAATTTTAATAGATGATCAGTAAAAGTATCATGGATTTTACCTCAAAATACATATCGAAATCAAATTCTGATACCACCAAAGGCGTTCTTTGTGAAATTGTGTGTCATGTAGTATTTTGAATCACTCAAATCGAATGAAAAATGAGCTCGAGAACGTAGTGCAAAAGTGAAAAATATAGATAATTTCCTGGGAAAGGCCTGTGTCACACGGCAGTAAGTCTACATGCTACATCATCATCCCTTCATTAACCTCTCAATTTCCTTTTTGGTCGTTGCGGGCTTATTCGGTCTCCGACTTTCACAAACAAACTATATAATCATATGTAATCCAATATTTCAGAACTAACGATGTGATTGAAATTTCTAGCGGAGCTTCCTACAATAAAGTGAGGATCCCACTTCTTTATATGAACGTTTAAACGGAAAGCCCTCGGGAATCAAATCGCATCTGGACGTCCCTGGTATCAAATGAAGGATCGTCCTAGATCTAAATTGACGTCCTGAAAATAACCGCGCTATCAGAATTCTCATATGGGGTATGGTTCTCGAGGGTGTTGATTGGGTCAACTACTAAACTGTTTCGATAGCCAAATTTATAATCCATGAAATAATTGCACCGGGCATGTCCTTAGCCTAATTCGGCCATTCTAGAGCTAATGGAATCGTTAGAATTTCACTCTGAGGTTATTTACTAGAACTTTACCTAAACACTCATTTTTACAGATATAACTTCCCATCTAACGCAACAATCCACTTAACAACCAAATAACCCAACCAATAGCTATTCCAACCGTCCCAAAAAATTACCAATAGCCCAAGGTCATTATACACATGCTCGAATCAACAAAAAACTGCAAAAACACAGAAATAACGCAGAGGGTCATTACAAATGTACATAGTTAAAAATATGGCATAACGGAAAAAAGAAATACTGTGATATCTATTAGCTGAGGATAGATTTTAGTTAAAGATAGGGCATAATGGAAAAAAATATTGTGTATAATATAAAGTGAAATGAGGTTAGATTAAAAAAAGGTGGGATTCATATACCCAATTTTTGGGACTGAAGTGTAATTTATAATAGCTACTTTTGTTCTTTTAAAAGGTAAAATCTTTACTTCTATACTTGCATTTCCACAGGTGTTAGTATCGAATATTCATGGCCAGTTTGGGGTCTTTTACCTTTTTTTAATTGGAAGTGTTTTGGATATTTTATAAAATCTTAATTAGAAATTATCTTGAAGAAGGACAGTGTGGATGATTCTAATATTATAACATAATATCTCACAATAAAAGTTATTGACAGGTATAGCCCTTGAGCCTAGACCTGCACGGATTTTTTTCCAAAGCTATGCCAAATCATTTGCTTAAACCTATTCTTCATGGAATGGTTATGATCTCCCAATTAATCTTCATGGAATGGTTATGATCTCCCAATTTTCACCTTATCATAAAAGATGAAAGTCATTTGTATAGTTTGTCAACTACTTAAGACACCCTGACTAATATTTTTTAAATATAATTAGTCATTATCTCAATAGGATTACATTTCATATCTCCGTCTTTTCTGCAGCATTATATATCTAGAGCAGGATTTTAAATATAATTAGTCACTATCTCAACAGGATTACATTTTATAACCTTACTATCAATTAGAAGAACATATATTTATTTTTTCTCTTGTAAAAGACATAAAATGATCATGAAAATCAGCACTACTAAAGGGAAGTTCACTTTGTAACTAATTTTGCATAAATACAAAAACTTGTAAAATAAGTTTAGTGTTTATTCTTCTCAAAAAATCACATTACAATATAATTCCATTTTTGAGTTCACATTTATTTTTTCCTCTTGTAAAAGAGAAAAAATTGTCAAGAAATCAACAGTTTGTAACTGATTTGGCATAAACACTAGAAATAGTCAAAAAAAGTTTAGTGTTTATTTTTATTAAAAACAAGATTTGAAATTATTGTGGGTATCATTTCATTCTTTTTGAATCCTTCAGGTTCCAAAAAAAGGCATTGAGTTTTGCCTCCTTTGGGAATTAAGGTTGTTTTGTCCAGTGATAGCTTTTAGATTGCTTCAGAGGACGTTGTCTATGACTTTTCATTGAAGTGGGATCATAAGCATTACCAAAGCTTGAGAAACAACACAAAGTATGGACCTCACATCTTTCTCACCTCATTCGATTTCCATGCATGATGTTGAAGAAATCATGACCTGCGGTGACTTCGATAAGGAGCTTGATTAGAGGTAATTTTTTTACAAGGCTGAAGGACTATGCACCGTGCACCATGTCAATAGGAATGCTTTCTGCCATCATTATGTGGAGAGGGCATACAAATACAGACTTGTTAAAGCTCCCGTGTTCAAAACACCTCATAAGCATTTTGTTGTTTACCTATATTTGAAAAGAGATGAGTGTGCTATCCTCTTTCCTGCTAGGAAAGTCTATTCGCAGTCTTTCCATTTTGATGGACGCTCTCGTATCTGCTTATTGCAACAAGTGCATTTCATTGCTAGGGGTTGTTTCTGAGAATGGAAGAGGAGTCTGAGCCACTTGAAGTTGATCATGAGTTTTCAGTCCTCATGAGTCTCGGCAATGAATATGTCAGCAAGCACAAGGGAACTACACCTTGACTAGTGGTGTGGTTGTGGGCTACAGGAACCTGTGCGATGCTGCTTGGACCCCTTTTCTTGATGGAGATAGTTTATATTTAGTCAATGAAATTCTCAATCTTCACACTGAGATTACCATCAGGGAATAAAGCTTTTAGTACCTAGAGTTTTGTGGGTTGTAATGCTCTTTTGCGTGATGCCATATTTGCATTGCTATAAATTAGTAAAATCAGACTTGTTAAATTGTTTCGTATGTGATCCTTGATAGCGACTTTAATCATGTTGATTCCAGTATCTCCAGGATGTGTATTTAAATTCTTTCTATCAATGTTACAATTTCTTAACTTCTGCCATTGGTTTCAGGTTTTTGATGCACCATTACAAACCTAACAAAGCATGATCAATATCACAAGATAAACACAAATATATGATTTAACATTAATATAAAACAATCTGGTAATTAGAAGAACCAATTTTGAGGAGTTCACATTTATTTTTTTCCTCTTGTACATACAAGACAAACACTTGTCATGGAAAATTCACAAGTGATCAACATCACAATATATTAGGTAAACAAAATTAGGGCCACACCTTTGAGTTGGTAGGCTGCTAATTCCACTTTCTCCTCCGAATTGACCCCCATGATAGATAGCACCTTATACACCTCATCGACGAACTCTTGGGGATCCTCATCCGCCTTGGACTCATGAAACTCGGGTGGATTCATTCTTGTAAAATCCCTCAATCTAGAGGCTGGAGTAAGAGCATGAGGGGCTTGGGCCCCTTAGTTCATTTGGTTGGTCATAGCACGGGCCAACATTGTGATGACATCCCGGATCTCTTCTTGGACTACCCCTCCATCTTGAGGATCTTAAGGAGCGAGAGGGGTCGATAGCTCCTCAGGTGTAGGTGCTCTCCTTAGCCTTTCTCTTGGTATGGCATTATGTAGAAGAAACAAGAGTATTTGTTAGGGAAAAAGCCTTATATTTACATCTAAAGCACGATATAGACCATGAAGAAGTGAAACATTTTATAAAACGCCTCATAGTCTCCCATTCATAGTTGTGGCGTGCTTCACAACTATGAATAAGACTCTAATCGACGTGGTGTGTTGAATTTTCTAGGACCATAAACAACCTAGTACTTTGATACCAAGCTTGTCATGACCCAAGCCTAGGGCCTAGATGTAACCTAGCGAATGGGGAACCCGAAGGGATCCTAAACAAGCCTCTGAGCATATCAATCACATATCCTTGGTCGTGGAAGCAAAATAAGCATTACAAGGTATAATAAAAAGGAAACGAGACTAAGGGAAGTCTTGATATTCATAAAAATAATAAAAGAGTCAAGCTCATAGCATAAATACATCATAATATCCAACAATACCTCTAACTTGGAATGAAGAAGGGGCCAAGATACCTCCTGGGCTCACCCTCATAATAATAAGTTTTCAACATAAGAAGGAGTCTCAACATAACATGAAATAAGTAGATTGTCCTTGAAATTGAGGACTCACCAAAGCTTTCTCCAAGAACCAAACTACCACGTGAAGGAGGAGGATCAAAAGAAGCTCCAGTTCCTATATGGTGATATCATGTAGGCATAGTGTATGCGTTAGCATATTTGAATGTACTAAGTTTGCGGGGTGTAATGCAATAAAGACAGAAGCCAATATATTCAAACTGTATACTCATAAATAATGGATATATAATCTCAATATTGCATGATCAATGCTTGTAATAAAACATACTTGTAGAATATCCAACTTGCATAATATATAACACATGTTCAGGAAGAGACCTTAACCGACATAGACCAAGCAAGCTACTACTTGGAATCCAAGGCATGTCACCCCCTTGGCAAGGTGATCGAGGCATGTCGCCCTTCCAAACAAGGTGATCGAGGCATATCACCCCATTGACAAGGTGTGGTCTACTTGCTATGGTAAACTATACAATGAATAATCTGAGGCATGTCACCTCCTCGACAAGGTGTGGTGTAACTAGATGGATCCACTAGAAGGCTATAAGAGAGATCATGTATAATCCTATGGTGGCACATAGTTTAGAGACTAAAAACTTTATATAAGGACCCCTTGAGTCGAGCCTCCACCTTAAGCCTCACTCTCAAATCCTACGGAATACTTAAAATAATCATACTTTAATTATAACATAAATAACTTGTAAGAGACATCATAACATGACTTGAGTAGCTCATAAACATGCTTGACCTCTAATAGTGAGACTAACTTGAACACGAGAGTAGATAATAATCATACATGATCCGCTTGCTTTAACATGAATGGCTCACAAGAGGTGAAAATCCTGAAATAGGGCTTAACTTGATAATTGCAACATCATAGATACTTTTCATGAATTCAATACATGATTGACAACCCTTAATAATCATAAAGTCACTTGACTTGTAAATCATGTAATAGATCATCAATAACTTGAGTATTCTTGTCATGTCATTTTATCAAACACATGGTGGGTTCATGATATTTGTTCAAAATCATGCAATTCAAGAGTAAAACAAGATGAGTAAACCTGATACAATTCAACCCACCAATATGGTAGTAAAACCGTCATGTAGAGTACCTTGAAATCATCACAAAAGCTCATAATAGTTCATAATTTCATAGCTCAAAACATGCTTAGTCTCAATAGATAAATTAATTCATAAAACAAGCTTGAAATGGATATTCATGCATAATCAATCAATACTTGATAAAACCCAACATGATTTTTGCTCATAATTCATAATAAGAGATATGCATTGGTAATACAACTTAATAAAATGCAATTTTCATAAAAAGGAAAGGTTGGGCTCTATGGATGAAAGAACCCATGGATGAAGGCCCATATACGTTAAATCTTGAATTCCTTGAATTGAACTTGAAGTATACTTAAAGCTTGAAATGAGTCCTGAGTTCCGAAATTGAGCTTGAAATCCTTAGATTTGAATGAGAGAATTGATAGAATCTTAGAGAGGTTATAGAGAGGATTTTTTAGTTATAGAGCTAAAACAATGGCTAAGTATAGATGATTTCACGTTTGAGTAGGTATGGGGCTATGACCCCAATGCTCTTGGCCAAAATAGAAAAACCAAGGAAAATGTTACACTAGTCTATGCCCCTGGCATGACACGAACCAGATGCGCTTGGTAAAATACACTGCACCGAGTGCCTGGCATATTGTAGCCAGGGTGCGGACAACCCCAGGAATTGTAAAATTAGCGAAAATTATTTTAAGTTGCGGGGCTTCTAAAATTTGGGTTATACCCATTTTCTACTCAATTTTTTTCCTGATCTAGAATATGAAGTTAGATTTTCGAAATCAAGCATGAATTTTGAGATATATGAAAACTAAGATTATGGGGCATTCCAAAGCACATGAGGGGTGTTTCATCAGCTTTTACTCATAAAAATTCTACCATGCATCATTCTAACTCATAGTATTTAGAAAAAAGCAAAAGTAGAGTTAAAGCATTAGGGATTCCACAGACTCTTTAGGCTTAATTATACTCATGCATATCCATTTAAGTGAAATACGTAAAAATAATAACAATTCATTCCAGAGTTCAAGTAGAAAAGCAAAATCATCTATTTCAAGTATTTAATTCATAAAAATGGTAGTTAATGCAAATTTATATAGAAACGCATTAGGATTTAAGAAAAAAACATCAAGAAGCATTCATAAGAGACTCAATTCACTTACAGCTCCATCAGTTCTAATTATGGAGCACATGGAATGTACTGGTTTGGTTGATCATTTTTGGCTTTATTTGTGAAAATTATTGTTTTACCCTTTTGTGATTTTCTTTGGGCCTACTTTGAACTATTTGAATGGTTAAAACTACAATCCTAAGTTTTACAAATTAAAAAAGATATGAGTTTTGGTCTTTTTGAAAGCTTAATTTGTTGAAAAAGTGAGATTTTGTGTCATTTGGAGTTTCAGTTAATTTCATTAGCTCTGGAATGTGGAAACTAAACTACAGGAAGTCGGAAAACTGGACTTGAGTTAAAATGAGATTTTTAGGCCCAAAGTTGTGATTGTAGTTGTTTCCAGAACCAAAGTTTGACTTTGGTTAACATTCAGAGTTTAGAAGATCGAATCAGAGTTGGACATTTCCAATGGTGAAGATAACTTTAGAAATGATTTTGTCATAATTTTTGGAGTTTTTGAAGACACTTTTAGTATTTTGAGTTTTAAACTAGTTTTATTGACTTGCATTAATAAATGTGTTGTGGAGTTCTCGAAACCGATTTTTCAAGATTTTGTTGAGTCCGGAACATTATTTCTGATATGGATGCATATAAAGTTTGTGAAACTCTGAGTTCGGATGAGTTTTGGGGGTCCGTCTTGAGTTTTGGCAATGGCTGGTATGGGAGTATCTGGTGCAACCTATTTTTGTTCTCTACCTTCGCGGACAAACCTCTGACTTCATGGAGATATATGAGAATTTCTTCTCCGTGATCACAGACAATTTTTTGCTTTCGTGGAGTAAATTTTTGCTGAATCAATTTTAAAGACGTAAAACTTCTACTTTCGCTCCATTTTCAATATTTCATGATTTGATAGGCGATTTTTGAAGAGAGTTTTTAGAAACATCTTTTGGGTAAGTGTTTTTGACATCGTATTGGTTAATTTTCATGATTTTTATCTTTATTTTGACTTGAATTTCATGATTTTTATATGTCCAAAATCTGAGATTTTTTTATCTATGATCTTAAAACTTTAAATGATGATTTTTCCATCGATTTGAACTCGATTTCAGTAGAATCTTCACTCATAAAGTCTAATTTTTGTGTAAATCCAAATTTTAAGTCAATTGCTAGAGTTGAGACTTTTAAATTTTAGCCTTAATTTTGATCATTTTGCCCCTACGCTTTATATATACAAATACGGATATCAAAATGAACCTCTTGATGTGTAGTATCCATTTTTTTATAGTGGTTGATCGACTCATGAATCATTTGGAGGCTTAAGACAATTGAAAGTTTATCTGAGTGTGGTTTCAGCATGGAGGTAGGTTCGACTAACCTTCTTGGGATTGGATTTGAGTTATTGAGTATGTTATTGTGATAATTGTGAGATAGAGATAGAAATGTGATCTGACATCACGATATGATTAAATTTGACAGGAATATGAGGTCAAATATGTTGAATATTGAGTAAATGTTTATCCTACAAACGAATTGAGATACAATCTTATGTTCTGAGATAATTGGATATCATTATGTTAATATGAGACTTGAAATAGTTCTTGGTAGCTGTTATGACCAAATGATGATGAGTATGATCAGTGTAAGAGTTATGAGCCCATTTGGGGTGTTGTGGCGCTTGGTCCTATAACTTATGGTTATTTGTGAGTGGTGATGAGATGAGATATGGTTTAGCCTTATAATGGTAATACTCCATTGTTGCATTACTGCGTACCTATGCTCTATTGACTAGTCGCACTGGTATGCATAGATCTTATACTCCTTTGCTGTATTATTCTGCACATATCTTATATAGGACTGGGTGCATTGATATGTATGGATCTTATTTCTGATTGGGTTGGATTGACATGCACACATGACAGATTTCATTGGTATGCACACATTAGATACATTATTAGATGTATTGTTATGCATATTTATCAATAAATTTATATCATTTGAGATATTATGATACATAGTAAGACTATGGTTATGACCTACAATGCCTCAAGATTCTTAATATTATAGCTTGTGATGCCTTATTATATATATATATATTAGTACATGGCCTGCGACACCCCTAGTTTCTATCTTATAGCTTCGGCTCAATAGATTTGTACATCGCCCTACAATGATCATGATTCCACCACATACATGGTCTGTGATGCCATTGCATTCATACATTATATTGCATTGCATCATTTGGTTGATGACCATCTATAATTGTCTTTATTCATTATATTTTACTGAATTGTGTGCTAACCATTTTGATGTAGGTGATAGGATTCTTTGTTATTACTTACTTGTTTGATTTCTCTTACCCAATTAGTTGACCTACTGGGTACATTTCGATGTACTCTTCCCTACTATGTTTCCTCCCTACAGATCGAGTATAGGGTTAAGGACAATGTAGTTGATAAGTCCATTCAAGCATTATCGGTACTATCCAGATCTCAGCGGTGAGGCTCGAATTTTGAGTTGCCCTGGATCTATGTGTCTTCTTTTTATTTTTTTTATCTCTTAAAATATGTATCAAATATTATGATATGGTATTGTATTTGCTTTTAGACAATTGTACTTGCCTTTTAGTATCCTTTTAAATGCTCTTGTACTCATGACTCCAAGTTTTGGGAGATTTCTTATATATTATGAGTTTATTTTTACTTTATTTATCTTTCTTTAGTTACAATCTGTTTTGAATCATGATAAGTTTAGTATCAGAGCACTAGGTTAGTTGGGCTCATGAGTAAAGAGAAGGGTGTTTAGTAGAGTCTCGCAGATCAATATGTAGACATCCACTCTTATTTTTAGGAGGCTATGATATACGTTTTAGGAAAAAAAATTCATATCTTCCTTCCATTCATGTGTTCCTTTGTATTAACCATTTTGAAAGTGTCTAATCTAATCCTTCTACACAAATGTCGACTATAAGATCACATCAATAAGTAGGAAATCCCGAGGAAGTTGATTTGGCTACCACCTGAGGTCACGGTAGAGTTCCGAGTAAGACTACGGGCAGATGATGTGTTAGAGGGGCAGCTCCACCTCGAGGCAGACTAAATCAACTTCTTTAGAGCCTATTCATGAGCAAGAGGGGCCTATGGATCCTATTCCACTCCCCTCAGCACCAAAGACCACACCATCTGTTCAAAAGTTACTGATGAGGTTATTAGCTAGATTGGAGGGAGCTCCTCCAACCCCAACTACTGTTAAGATACCTATTTCTACAACACTGGTTGGTCCTTCTAGTGCTCTATCAGAGCTGACTATGATTTATGTGGGTCCTTTTTTAGCTCTAGCAGACTCTCTTATGACTGTTATTACTCCATTTCATGCATCTAGACTGAGTTTGGGTACTTAGTTTCTGAGTTTGGCTGTTGCTCCATCTATTGCACCTCCCTTGTTTGTGGTGCCACCATCTTCTACCAGTCTAACTATGTCTGCAATGGAACAAAAGAGTTTTGAAAGGTTTGTGTTGTTGGTACCACCACTATTTAATGCTACTCCTGGAGATAGAGCTTATAATTTTTTATCAGAGTGCCATGATCAGTTAAGTAATGTGGCTATATTCGAGTCACATAGAGTTGCCTACACTTTATATCAATTCATTGGCCTTGCCAAGAAGTGGTGGAGCTTAGTGGTAGCCCGAAAGCCTATTTGATCTCCAACTATGACCTGGAGACAGGTCACTAAGATATTTTTAGAGAGATTTGCAACTACAACCTCCGATACAGCCTCTAAGATGAGTTTTATAGGCAACAACAGGGATCTATGTTTGTATCTTACTACGAGGCTAGATTTCATGCCTCATCTATGCCTTGTCTAACATTCCTACTAATTTCGAGAAGATTTGACAGTTTATCGAGGGTATGATAGGGTATATATAAGAGACTACGACTTTCTTGGTGGTGGTTGGAGGTACTTTCTAGAGTGTTATGGATCAGGCTCATATAATAGAGTGTATTAGGTAGGATAGATAGGGTGGCAGGAAGAGATTCCGATATCATAGATAGTTTAGTGGGCACCTGTCATGAGTGTGAGTGATTCAGAGATAGGGCTATCAGGGCTGGGTTGTTCAAGTACCTCTTCTAGCATCTGATAATATTGAAAGGTCTAGATCAGCTTAGGTGGGTAGTGCATTCAAGCATAGTGGCTTTTCAGGGCAGTCCTCTCAGATATATGAGACCAAGTCTTATTATCATTGTGATAAGGTTGGGCACTTGACACATCGTTGTCCTCACCATATAACTCCTGCTTAGAGTTTAAGTTCTCAGCTAGCTCGCCCAACCCTAGCATCAGTACCTAGAGATATACTTCGGGCTATGAGAGGTAGTGCCAAAGGTGGTCATTGTATAGTGAGAGGTGGTGTTTATGGTCATCCATGGGCTTGTGGTGAGCGTGGAGTTTTCTATGTTATTCTAGATAGAGTTAAGGTAAAAGCCTTAGATGTAGTTATCACAGGGATGGTCCCAGTATGTCACTGTTCGGCATTAGTTTTATTTGATCTAAGCTCGACGTATTCATATGTGTTAGCCTATTTTGCTTCTGATATTGGTATTATATGTGAGTCTCTTACAGAGCCTATTTGTGTTTCCACCTTGCTAGGTAAATTTTTACTGATGAATCAGGTGTATTGAGGTTGTGAGGTGACTTTTATATGGAGGGATACTATTATAATATTATATTATTAGATATGGTTGATTTCG
>JAOTQJ010163872.1:6236-27107 GCA_025642045.1 Solanum sejunctum | reverse complement strand
TAAAATATTTAATGGTTTCCTAATTATCGGTAAAATTAGGTGGCGACTCTGTTTTTCTCTCGAATTTCGAGAATTATTTTTTCTCAAATTAATTGAGTTTAAATCGATCCTCGACTTTTGAATTATTTTCTTTTCAAAAAGTCATTTTTCGGTATAACAACAATCTATTTTCCCTCGTATTTCTGACAATTGGATTAGTTTATGTCATTTAGCCTAGGTTATCGACTATTGAACTAGAAATATCATCAATATTAACTGCAACTTTTTATTTTATTTATAATTGTTACTTGAAATTATTCATCGAATTATGATAGTCAAAGCATTAGCGTCTGGAACATTAGTCAATTATCCATAATTAATTTTAGATTAAAGTTATTATTTTGATAAATGTATCATTATTTAATAAAAGATATCATGTATTCAATTATCCATAATTAATTGTCCCGAAATATGAAAAAGTACTTGTTTTAATAAAGGTATCTTGTATTTAACATGTAAAATTTTTGGTAAATTAACTCTTAATACTTGATCAATATGGAAGTATCAAGTAACAAACACAACATGTCATTATCTGTCTAATCGATAAATATGGAAGTATCAATTAACAAACACAATTGTTTAAAATAGTGTATCAAGTATCTAAAAATTAAAATTGTATGAGTATCATTTATATAAACTTTACCTGTCATTCAAAACATAAAGGCAACACAATTTACCTTGATAATGTAAGTATTAGCTTCTGGAACATATTATTAAAATTTAAAGACACATAAATTTGATAACATTACATCATGCCTTTAGAATTGTGATAATAAAACCACTTGTTGAGTAATTGTGAAATGTTTCTTGTATACATAAAAAAAAAATTTGTTTATGTTTATAAAGGTATGAAACAAAAAATTTACTTTTGATTTCATTATACTGTGTTCGGACTTCCTGAACAGGAAAATCCATCTACAGGTATCAGATATCTAGTTCAAGCAACTAAAGTTTTAAGTATGAAATTTAAACTTGATCAAAGAAATTTTTTTTTATGTTGGGTGTGATTTGTAAGTAGTTTGGTGAGTGAAATAACTCAATGAAAAAGTGCAAAATACCCAAATCAACCATTTATTTTCAAAGTAGCTAGCTAGTACATAAAAACATAAAAAACCATAAACTTATTTCCAGCTATCAATTATAGATTAATTGATACCCAAATTGTAACACCACGTGAAATGACAAAAATATTCCTAGAATTGACCTTACAAGTAACATGTCTTCCCTTGCTCCATTTGTAAATTCGAAACCGAATTTGCGATCAGTGCAAAAAATTGAGTTGAAAAATAGTTTTCACTCAACAAAAACTCGAAAAAAAGCAAATTACTTTTGTCCAAGTGAGCTTAAAACAGTAGAGTTTCCGCGTCCATTTCACGACGCAGAGTGGACGCGGAACCACACTTATAATTTTTCCAAATTTTTGACGAAAGTTGAAATTTTTCAAAAAAATGGATTTTAACACTAGTGCGAGTCGTGCACTAGTGCAAATCGGAGGCATTTATTTTCTTTTAATGGAGAGGGATAATTTTGACCTTTTTCACACTTCATATCCTAAACTAAGTTAGTTTTAAGTCGAATTAAGTCCAAAAACGTCTTCTTTCACACATTCATTCATTCAGAACCCTTCCAAGAAACATTCAATTGTAAAAATCAAGAATTCTCTCCAACCCTTTAAGAAATTCCTCCGAAGGTATATAAGGCCACACAACAACTAATTTATTTTGAGAATACTTTAGAAAGCATGTGATACTTTTCATCCAACAAGTTTCAAACCTTAGTTGAAATTGAGTTTACGTAAATCCTGTAAAGTTTAGAAAAATTTCTTACATATGTTTAGATTCTTGATAAAGAATGATGGCTCTTGATCCTTTAATGATTATTTAGCATATTGACTTTAAGATTTAGAGCTATACATGATTTCTTGTGAATTTTATGTGGGTTTTATGAATACTCATCAAGTTTATAGTCAAGATTAGTTAAAGAATTCTTTTCTTGAATCATTCTTGCACTTTAGCTGAGAAAACTATATGTTAAAGAATATTTGAGAAGATAATAGATTTCAGTCAAGTATAAGATTTCAGTGAAGAAGTTAAGAAAAGTTAAGCTGGGATAAGTCCCGAAAGATAAGTTTTCAAGAATTCATTCTTTGAAAGTTATGAGCTATATAAGAACATTTTGAGAGTAGTATTAAGCACCGATTTGGTTGAGACTAGAATAAATTACTCAACCTTATAACCTATGTAGCCATCATAGGATAGGATGGTACTATAGTACCTTCCTCATTAGCCACTAAGACGGTCCAGTTTGGGATGGATCCTCTCCCCTAGCTATTCTTCCCTACCCCGACAAAGTACGGAAAGACTTTGGCAGCGTGGGCAAGATGCTGTATCATCACAAATCTCAAAGTGATGGTTGTCGGTTAGAGAAACTCCCCAAGATAAGAAACTAAGTTTTACTTATACACTTTCAGCGTGATATTTTCAACATATCAGTCTTATGATTATTTGCTAACTCATTAATGTTGATGATTATGTCTTCTATGATATGTTATTATATTCTGATTTAAAAATTTTGGTCATCTTACATACCGTACATTCTACGTACTAACGTCCTTAGGACATGCACTATTTTATGATGCAAATGCAGGTGACAGAACTACTCAATAGCTGCTTCGTTGAGGACTAGACAACTTCCAGCAAATTGGTAAGGCCTCTTCTCGGTCAGAGGCTTTTGAGTTATTGTAGTTCATTCAATTTAATTATTTTTTGTTCTGGCTACTTGGGACCTATCCCAGTAGTCCTTTCAGACAGCTTTAGTAGAGGTTCCATAGGTCATGAGTTAGTACTTTAGTTTTAGTATATTTCAGATGTTGCTTTTGAGTTTTATATTCATCTTATGCAGATAGTTTCTAAAATAGCAGGTTGCTTCTATTTAGCCTTTTTCCACTATTGTTAAGCCTTCCGCTGAGAAAGTAGCTAGGCCAAGTGGTATGCTTGGGGCAAAAATAATTTTCGAGTGCCGGCCACTTTCAGAGTATAGGCTCGGGATGTGACAAACTTGGTGTCATAGCATAGAGTTCAAGAGTCCTAGGGAGTCTATGGAACCATGTCTAGTAGAGTCTGTATTATAGGTGTGAAGCATGTCACATCTATAATAGGGAGGCTACAAGACATTAGGAAGTGTCATTATTTCTTGTTATTCTTTATCTCATGTTTCAGAGTATATCTTTGTGAAGTCTTTTCTAGCCCGTACGTTCACGCCATGTTTTCAGATCATGCCTCCTCGCAGAGCTAATGAACCAATAAAGGGTAGAGGATGCCCAGCCAGGAAGAACGCAAACTAGCCTGGCCAAATCACGGATGAACCCAGAGGCCTAACTGTACCTGTGGAGGAGCCACAACAAGCTGACATATCTAATGTTGCACTTCGCCATGCCATTTAGACTTTGGCTCAGGCAGTCACTACTCAGGGAGGTCGCCAAGGAGATGGCAGGAATATAGGGTGGATACTGCCAGAGTTAGAGAGTTCCTGATAATGAACCCACCAGAGTTCACGGGGTCAGATGTGAAGGAGGATCCTGAGAATTTTATTGAGGAGATTCAGAAGGTGTTTTAGGTGATGTGTGTAGCTGATGCTATGCGGGTTTAATTGGCTGCCTATCAACTTAAGTGTATAGCTAGACTTTGGTTCACTCAATGGAAGAGGAGCAAAGTAGAGGGGGCTAGCAGTTACTTAGGTAGTGTTTGAGGAGGCCTTCTTGGGACAGTACTTTCTCACAGAGATAAGGCAGGCTAAGTTGAGAGAATTCCTGAACTTGAAGCAGGAGAATATGAGTGTACAGGAGTACAACTTCAAGTTTACTCAGCTATCCCATTACGCTCCAGCTATAGTGGCAGATATGCGTACTAGGATGAATTTCTTCGTATTCGGGCTCTCTCGAATGACTAAGAGAGGGTAAGAATGCGATGTTGATTGGAGATATGAAAATAGCCAGTTTGATGATATATGTGCAGCAGGTGGAGGAGGAAAAAATGCAGGATAGGGAGGACTTTAGGAGCAAGAGAGCCAAAACATTAGGCCAAAAGTCAGGCAAGAGAGGGACTGGAGGTGGGTGTCACTCATCTTTCTAGCCTAAGGCAGCCGGAACAACACCTTCATCTGCTAATACACCTGCACGAAGGATTAGGAATGAGTAGGAATCACTGCATCACAAGTTTCTGGGCACCCAGTATCAGGGTAGCCTAGCTCCAGGGTCAAAACGCTCTCCTACATATGGTAAGTATGGTAGATCTCATCCCGGAGAGTGCCTTAAGGGCACAAATGGTTGTTTCAAAATATGGTCAGATGGGGCATTTCTTGAAGTATTGTCCTATGGGGAAGCCGAATATGAAAGACACCAGATCACAGACAGTCTCTTTAGCACCGCATGGTATGTCACCTTATAGAGGTACTACAACAGGGTCAAGCAGGGGTACAAACCTTTTGTATGCCATGGGTACCAAATAAGAGTAGGAGAACTCACCAGAAGTGGTAACAGGTATGCTCAAAATCTTTAGTCATGATGTCTATGCATTATTAGACCCAGGAACCACATTATTTTTTGTAACCCCATACATAGCTGTCAAGTTTGGGGTCAACCTAGAGTGTCTTCTTGAGCCTTTCAATGTTTCTACTCCTACTGGAGAGTCTATTTTAGGGTAAAAAATCTATAGGACCTGTCCAGTCTCTGTTTATCATAAGACTATTGTAGTTAATTTGGTGGAATTAGATATAGTAGAGTTTGATATTATCCTAGGTATGGATTGGCTTTATGATGGGTATGCCTCCGTAGATTGCAGAACCATATTATTTAAGTTTCAGTTTCCCAACAAACCAGTCTTAGAGTGGAGGGATAACTCAGTTTTTCCAAAGGGTCAGTTTGTCTCATATCTCAAAACTAGAAAGTTAATCTCTAAAGGATGTATATATCACCTTGTCAGAGTTCAGGATTCTCGTGCTGAGTCACCATCTCTTTAGTCTGTTCCTGTTGTGAATGAGTTCCTAGAAGTTTTTCCTAAGGACCTTTCCAGAGTCCTTCTTGACAGGGAGATAGACTTTGGGATAGACAATCTTCCAGATATTCAGCCTATATCCATTCCTCCATATCATATGGTTCCTTCGGAGCTAAAAGAGTTAAAGCTGCAGATGAAAGATCTCTTAGATAAAGCTTTCATTTGACTAAGAGTCTCACTTTGTGGTGCTCCAGTTCTTTTCGTGCATAAAAAGGATGGTTCTTTTTAAATGTGCATAGATTACCATCAGTTGAACAAGGTCACTATTAAGTACAAATATCTTCTTCCAAAAATTGATGACTTATTTGACCAACTTTAAAGTGCTACCTATTTTTCCAGATAGTTCTTAGATCTGGGTATCACCAATTTAAAGTTAGAGAGAAAGACATTCTTAAGACAACTTTCAGAATTTGATATGGTCGCTATGAGTTTTTAGTCATGTCCTCCGGGATAACAAATGCATCAGCAACTTTCATAAATCTTATGAATAAGGTGTTACGGTTATACCTAGATATATTCGTTATTATGTTCATAGATGACATCCTGATCTACTCTCGCAATAAGGAAGAGAATGCAGACCATCTAAGAGTCATCCTTCATACCTTTAAGGATCAGCAGTTGTATGTTAAGTTTTCTAAGTGTGAGTTATGGTTGGAGCCTGTGGCATTTCTGGGGCACATTATGTATGATAAGGGTATTCAGGTTGATTACCAAAAGATTGAAGCAGTAAATAATTGGCCAAGGCCCACAAGTCCCACAGAGATAAGGAGCTTCTTGGGCTTGGCGGGGTACTACAGACGATTTGTAGAGAGGTTTTCTTCTATTTCAGCTCCCTTGACTAAGCTGACTTAGAAGAAGATTAAGTTCGAATGTCAGAAGCTTGTGAGAAGAGTTTTCAAGAGTTGAAGAATAGACTGACTACAACCTCAATCTTATCCCCATCAGATGGAGTTGATGATTTCATGGTTTATTGTAATGCTTCCAGAGTTGGCTTGGGTTGTATATTAATGTAGAGAGGCAAGATGATAGTATATGCCTCCAGACAACTTAAGATTCATAAGAAGATTTACCCAACTCATGATCTTGAGCTTGCTGCGATGGCGTTTGCTCTGAAGATATGGAGACACTATCTTTATGGTAGGCACGTGGATGTATTCACGGACCACAAGAGTTTGCAGTATGTGTTTGGCCAGCAGGAGCTAAAGTTGAGATAGAGGAGATGGTTGGAGTTGCTGAAAGACTATGATATGAGTATCCTTTATCACCCAGGCAAAGTTAATATAGTTGTTGATGCTCTTAGCAGGGTGACTATAGGGAGCACAACCCATGTTGAGGCTGAAAAGAAAGAGTTAGATAAGGAGGTTCACAGACTAACCCATTTGGGGGTGTAGATTGAAGATTCTGACGAAGGTGAGGCCATTGTCAGAGATAGGTCAGAGTTATCCTTATTGGTGGAAGTGAAAGAAAGCAAGACGGGGATTCCATCCTTCTCCAATTGAAAGATGATGTTCAGAAGCAGAAAATATTAGTGTCATCAAAATGGGGAGATGGTGTCTAAGATACCAAGGTAGGTTGTGTGTGCTAAATGTTGACAGCCTTAGAGATAGGATCTTAGCTGAGGCTCATAATGCCAGATACTCTATACACCCTGGTGCAACAAAGATCTATAAAGATTTGCGAGAAATCTATTGGTGGGGTAGTATGAAGAAGGACATTGCAGTGTTTATGTCTAGATGCCCAAGTTGCTAGCAAGTTAAGGTTGAGCACGAAAGTCCTTGTGGTGTAGCCCAGAACATAGAGATTCTGGAATGAAAATGGGAGATGATTAATATAGACTTTGTAATAAGCTTATCTCGATCCCGTAGATAGCATGGTTCGATATGGGTCATAGTAGACAGAATGACCAAGTCAGCTCACTTTCTACCTATCAAGACGACGGATACAGCCGAGACTATGCCCAAGACTCTATCTAAAGGAGATTGTTAGGTTGCATGGGGTCCCTATATCCATTATTTTAGTCAGAAAATCTCAGTTTACAGCACAATTTTGGAAGTCCTTCCAAAAAGGGCTTGGTACGAAGGTAAATCTTAGCACAACTTTCCATCCGCAGACAGACGAGCAAGCAAAGCGGACTGCACAAACCCTGGAGGATATGTTGAGAGCTTGCACGATAGACTTTAAGGTAATTGGGATGATCATTTACCTTTGATTGAGTTCTCTTATAATAATAGTTTTTAGGCCAGCATATAGATGATACCATATGAGGCTCTTTATGGGAGAAGGTGTAGATCACCCATAGGACGGTTTGAAGTTGGTGAGGCAGGGTTGATAGGATCTAATCTAGTCCATCAGGCTATGAAAAAAGTAAAGGTTATCCAGGAGCAGCTCAAGACAATTTTGAGCAGACAAAAGTCTTACACAGATATTAGAAGAAGAGATTTGGAGCTTGACATAGGCGGTTAGGTGTACTTGTAGGTATCTCCAATGAAGGGAGTTATGAGATTCGGAAAGAAGGGGAAGCTTAGCCCATAATATATTGGGCCATATCATATTCTGAGAAGAATAGGTAGCATTGCTTATGAGTTAGAGTTACCAGCAGAGTTAAATGCTATACATCTGGTATTTCATATTTTCATGCTTAAGAAGTGCTTGGGAGATCCCTCTCTAGTTGTCCCGGTTGAAAGTGTTGGGATTAAGGACAACTTGTCTTATGAAGAGATTCTAGTGCAAATATTAGACCAACAAGTTCGTAAATTGAGGACCAAAGAGAGAACTTCGGTGAAAGTATTATGGAGAAACAAATTTGTGGAAGAATCTACATGGGAAGCAGAAGAGGACGTGAAGGCCAAGTACCCACACTTGTTTCTTGGCCTAAATGAGGATCTTGAAGGTAAAACTTTAGTATTTTCACCTCGAGAATTTATGTTTATTAAGTTATGAAATCTTGTGGTTTGAGCTAGCTTTATTCGTATGTTTATCATTCGAGGAGGAATGATCTTAAGGAGGAGATATTGTAACACCTTGTGAAATGACAAAAATACTTATAGAATTAACCTTACACGTAACTTGTCTTCCCTTAATCTATTTGCAAATTCGAGACCAGATTTGTGATTAGTGCAAAAAATCGAATTGAAAAATGGTCTCGACTCGACAAAAACTTGAAAAAATGTAAATTATTTTTGTCGAAGTGAGCTTAAAACAATAGGGTTTCTGTGCCCCTTCTGCGACGAGGAGTGGATGTGGAACCACACTTATAATTTCTTTGAATTTTTGAGGAAAGTTGAAATTTTACGAAAAAAATTAATTTTAACACTAGTGTGCGTCGCGCATTAGTGCAAATCGGAGGCTTTTTTTTTTAATGGGGAAGGATAATTTTGACCTTTCTGATGCCGCATA
This sequence comes from Solanum sejunctum, assembly GCA_025642045.1. Classification (NCBI taxonomy): domain Eukaryota; kingdom Viridiplantae; phylum Streptophyta; class Magnoliopsida; order Solanales; family Solanaceae; genus Solanum; species Solanum sejunctum. Next base: position 18,621 of record JAOTQJ010163872.1, on the reverse strand, counting down.
TCCTAAACTAAGTCAGTTTTAAGTTGAATTAAATCCTAAAACGTCTCCCTTCACACATTCATTCATTCAGAACCCTTCCAAGAAACATTCAAGCATAAGAAAATTAAGAATTCTCTCCAACCCTTCAAGAAATTTCTCCCAAGGTATGTAAGGCCACACAACAAGTAATTTATTTTGAGAATACTTTAAAAAGCATGTGATATTTTTCATTCACCAAGTTTCAAACCTTAGTTGCAATTGAGTTTACGTAAATTCTGTAAAGTTTAGAAAAAGTTATTACATATGTTTAGATTCTTGATAAGGAATGATGATTCTTGATCCTTTAATTATTATTTAGCATATTGACTTCAAGATTTAGAGCTATACATTATTTCTTGTGAATTTTATGTGGATCTTATGAATTCCCATCAAGTTTATAGTCAAGTCCACTTAAAGAATTCTATTCTTGAATCATTCTTGCACTTTAGCTGAGAAAACTATATGTTGAAGAATATTTGAGAAGATAATAGATTTCAGTCAAGTATATGATTTCAGTGAAGAAGCTAAGAAAAGTTAAGCTGGGCTGATTCCCCTAAAGATAAGATTTCAAGGATTCATTCTTTGAAAGTTATGAGTTATATAAGAACATTTGGGAGTGGTATTGAACACCGATTTGGGTGAGAGTAGAATAAATTACTCAAGCACATAAACTATGTAGTCAACATAGGATAGGATGATACTATATTACCTTCCTCATTAGCCACTGAGATGGCCCAGTTTGGGATCGATCCACTCCTATAGTTATTCTTTCCTTACCTCGACAAAGTACGGGATGACTTTGGCAGCGTAGACAAGACATTGTATCACCACGAAACTCATAGTGGTGGTTATCCGTTTGAGAAACTCCCCAAGCTAAGAAACTAAGTTTTACTTATAAACTTTTAGCATGATATTTTCAACATACCAGTCTTATGATTATTTGCCAACTCATTCATGATGATTATGTCTTCCATGATATGTTATGATGTTCTGATTTAAAAGTTTTGGACATCTTACATATTGTACATTTCATGTACTGACGTCCTTAGGACTTACATCATTTTGTGATGCAGATGTAGGTGACAGAGCTTCTCAACAGCCACTTCGTTGAGGACTAGACAGCTTCCAGCCAATTGGTGAGGCCTCTTCTCGATCAGAGGCTCTTGAGTTATTGTGGTTTATTTTAATTTTTTTTGTTCTGGCTACTTGGGGCCTGTCCAGTAGTCCTTTCAGACAATTTTAGTAGAGATTTAATAGGTTATGAGTCAGTACTTTAGTTTCAATATATTTCAGATGTTTTTGAGTTTTATATTCATCTTATGCAAAAAGTTCCTAAAATAGAAGGTTGCTTCTATTTAGCCCTTTTCTCACTATTGTTAAGTCTTCTGCTGAGAAAGTAGTCAAGCCAAGTGGTACGCTTGGGGCCAAAAATAATTTTCGAGTACTGGCCACGTTCAGGATGTAAGCTCGGGGCGTGACATAAATATAGTCTATTATAGGTTTTATATGAGTAGATCACAACTATCATACATGAGGAAGTGTTACTGTGATACTTGATTGCATATCACTAGTCGAAACACTATTCAATTAAATTGTACATAATTCGATGAATAATTTCAAGTAACAATTATAAACAAAACAAAAAGTTATAGTAAATATTGATAATATTTTCAGTTCAATAGTCGATAATCCGGATAAAAAAGACATAAACTCATCCAATTATCAAAAACACAAGGGTAAATAGATTGCCACTTTAGTCTTTAGCTGTGTTTGTTGAAACAAAAAGGAAATATATAATTTGAAAAAATCAAGAAAGATCAACCATTTGGTTTATTTTGGCTGAAATTAAACATCCCTAGATCCCCATTCTCGCTAATATAGCCTTCACAAGCTTTCTCGCTGCCATAACTTCATAACAATGTGGCATATCTCCTCCGAAGATAATCTGCACCCAGATCATGTGTTGGGATTGTGTACTAATATCAAAAAAATACATTTATTTAAGAATCCTCAAAATGACATACTAGTGTGTTTTAATGTATAAAACAAAACATTCCTACATTAAAAGAAAATATATAGCTGATTAGATACTTGATACTCGAATTAAATTTTATATTTTTACTCTTTTTATATTTGATACTTGAATTTATGTACTTAATTCAAGGTTTTGATACTTGAATCTATCCATTTGATTTTTGGACAGAATTTTAGATTATTGTGTTGTAGATACTTGATATTTGACTTCATGTATGGGAAAACTTCATTGTCAAAATATGCATTTTCAATGAGCAGTTCAAGAGACTGTCTTTTATTGTCTCAGAGAGCTTCTCTGTTTGCCAACACATCTATTCAGTACAATAAATCATAAAAATTATATAAATTAAATTGGAAATATAGAGGAAAAACGAATAGAGGGTTTCAGAAAGACTCTGTTTATTGTTATGTCCAAATAAGATTCACAAAAGTACCAAGGAAACAAAAAATTGATATCAGAAAAGAAATATCACCAATCATCAATTTCAAAGTTGCATTCTTCCATGAAAGAAGAACAACAAAAGCCATGATTTCAAACAAACCTATTTGGACTAGCAGCATCGCTCAAAATGTTTCCAGCCATAGTAAATTAGCATTCTCGAGGGCGTTAGTTAAATTTTCACTGAGCAAACGGACGAGATCAGTTTAGGAAAAACTTTGGAACAAAGAATGAAAAGAAAAAAATTTCACCAACAAAATCGTCATTACATTCTGGTCATCAACTTTGGAGGAGCCACCATCTTCTTCGCTTTTACTTTCGTTTTGGGTAAGACCCAGACTAAAAGATGGCAATGATTCCATTGTTGAATGATGAAGTTGCAAAAGGAAAAAAATAAAATTTTTCATCCACAATCGAAGTGGGAAGAAGATGACTATGGACCAATTGAATGAATTTAGGAGAGAGAAATGAAAAAGGAAAAAAATTTGAATTATGAATTAAATATAAAAGAATAGAAATTAATAGGTAATTGACATTGATTAGACTCCTACACAATAAGTTAGACATAATAATAGATTTGTAACAAATGACTAAACGGCTGAGTATCTAAATTAAGGGGAGAGAAACAAAAAATTGAGACTTTTGTAATTTTTTTAAAAGGAAGGGAATATTAAGATTTTGATAAATAAAATCGTGTATTTATGTAATTTATCCGTAATTTTTCTCAATGGCTTGTGGGTGTAATTATCCCAATAATTTTTTTCAATGAACATTTTGTATAATTTTCATATTTTTAATAATTTTTAGAGCTTATGATATAAATTACGTTTCATAATTTTTTATTTTTAAAAAGAATGTGAAATATATATATAGAGAGAAAATCTATGGCCGAAACACATCTTTAACTTCAATTTAAATTTCTTCCGATCAATTTTTTCAATTACAAAAATCAAAAGTTGTGACCAAACACTATCTTCTTTTAATTTTTTTTTCTACTTCATGTTTCTTTGCCTATATAGTATTTCTAGATTTTGATATATATTTCTTTCCTGATCCATTTTTTGTTTATAATTTGATTCAGTCGTGTTCTTGCTATTTTTAATTAGACAAACAAAATTCTTTTTTCAGACATAACCTTACAAAGCATAAATTGAAGGACTAAAAAGTGTATATTTAGACCTGCACACATATATGAATAACATATCTGATCAAATTTAGTCCCTAATTATAATTATGCAATGACTGGTGGAGTTGGATTTATAAAGTAATTTGGCTAAATTATAGTGAATTCTCACAACCATTTAACATTCATACAGGCATATTAGGTGTCATTTTAAAGTAACTTAAAGTTCATTTTGTAAAATGAGAAGTTCAAGATAAAGATATAATAATCACAATATTATATAAAAAAATAAGAAATTTCAGTTCTCTCTCTTTATATTTCTATTATATAAAAGAGCCATGAGAAGGACGACCAATGACATTTTAATATTTAACTTTATTTAAGGGCAAAAATAATATTTCTATTATAAATGATCAAAATGAAAAACTAGAAAAATCCATATATGTTCTAAAACTTTTATTATTGGCCCATAAGAATATTTTTGTAATTATGTTAAAGTGAAGAGTTTCTAATTGGTTAACTTCTCACAAACAACAATAATGCTAATCTTGTTTGGACATGTTTTAGAAATAAAATTTTGAACTAATTTAAAATAAAATTTGTTTGAATAGTTAATTTTTTTGTTCCTAAATACTTTTAAGAATTACTACATAAATATATTTTTAGTGTTAAGTTACATAATATGATTATTAATTTGAAGAAAAAAAATGACTTTGATTTTTCGAAAATAAGACTTATACTTAAATAAATCAAATTCCCAAAAATTTAAAGAATCGCCACTTAATTTTAAAGAAATTTAAGAAACCTAAATTCAATTTTAAAACCTAACAGAAAAGTTTTAAAAATTTCGAGAGATGTGTAAGAGTTCAATTTCCATTTTGAGAAAAAATTAATAACTCAAAGTGATCGCTAACTTGCAGTTGACCAATGATTAGAAAGTTAGACTAACTTTGAAAATTTGAACTAAATTTGAGAAATTTACTAAATTTGAGAAAGTTGACTAAATCAGAAAATTTGACTAAATTTGTAAAAATTGACCAAATTTAAAAATGTGCTAAGTTTGAAAAATGGTTGACTAAGTTTGCAAGACAGTGACTAAATTTAAAAAAATTGACTAAGTTCGCAAAATATTGATTAAAGTTGAAAGAACGACTAAGTTGAAAATGGAGTAACACTTGAACTATTTTTGCAAAAAAGTTTTACTAAAATAAATTGCAGAAAATAACTTTTACCCTAAAAAATGCAAATTAACACAAATGAAGACAATATTGGGAAAACAATTAGATTAATAACAAAAAATTAATACAAATAATGTGAGAGTTAGGGTTAAATAATAACAAGTAGTATAAAATAAATAGAACACAAGGAAAGTAATTAAAAGGAAACTTGGGCTTGACAGGCCCAATTCCAAACCTGCCCTATTTTCTACTTGTTTAGGCCTGTCCGACCCCTTTTAGAATCAGCTGCTGCTCTCCTGGGCTTTTAGCCCATTTTCTGTTGTATATCACATGCGTCTATTAATGTATATCAGTGTATACACACTGATTTTGGCTTCCAAAACCTGCATTCCAGCTTCCATTGACCTAATAAAGAGATTTGGACCTCCATGACCCATCAGAAATGCAAAGAAAGAGGGTCCAGTAGACCCAAGAGCACAAGTCCCATGCCACAGAGGAAAAGAGAAGCAAATTAGCACACGATTGAGGAATCAAACTGATACATCATTAAATTTCAAGCAACATCTTGAACATATCATTCCAGAAATCAACACAGAGTTAAAACATTATTTGAGGATCAGAACAACAGTCTTAACCATACATGCTTACTAAAAGGACAAAGTTTGACTCCTTCAACAATCTCGACAGAAAAACAACCTAAATCAGACAAAAGGGAACATGACAGTGTGACCAAATGCATTCCTCTCTTGCTGGACCAGAATAGAACAATGCAAACAGACCCATATCAAGTAAAAATGGAAAACTATAGTTTTAGACAGAGATGACTAACAATACCCTAAACAAAACCCAAAATGTGGACAAACCTATGATAGAACAGACCAAGCTTCGACATATGTTGAAGTCAGACACATTTTTTGAGTTGGAAAGGAACCAAAACTGATTTGAGATGCCAAGATGTAAGCTTGACAGGTTAATGATTCAACACCTCAAAACAGAGGCATCTCAGTACACACTAAAGCAAAGATGAAGCACAAATTGTTGAAGCAAGTCACACACTCATTCAAGATTGAAAATGGATGCAAATAAATATTAGAAAAGGAAGGCTGAACATGTGAAGCAAATGAGATGACCTATTCTAGAAAACAGAGAGAGTAACGAGAGGCTGGAATGGCTTAAAACATGTAAACTCTTTACGTAAATTCAATAGCGAGCAACTAAAGGCTAGTTTGAGCTCTTTATTCAAGCCAAATAGAAATGAGTGATGAACGACGGAGTCATGTAGTTTGCAGAATTTCAAGAACAAACTAGCAAACAAATGCATACGGAATAGCAGAAAATTTTGACCTTAATATGAACTGGAAAACTACAAATGCATCAACAATCAACATACTCAACAGAAACAGGAACAACTTCAGCACGATACAACCATCCAACCATCATGACACAGCTAGTTCTCATCACGTAATTACAAAGGTTATACAATTTTCACACAATCTAATAGTTGTACTCGAATCAGAACAGAAAGGAGTAGGATCTCGACTATTACCTTTTGAAGAGCAGGAACTGGATCGACGAGCTCACACCACCACGAGTCCCAATTTGTCTACACCAGCTCAAGACCAAGAACCTTCAATTTCAGAATCTTCAAAACCCGACCCGCTTCTGGAAATTAATTTGAGGGAATATATATTGTAATAGGGTTTTTGGGAATCAACAACGACTATAGAGATTGATTAGATTTTTGCTAGGGTTTTCGAGATGATTCACGGCTATGTTAAAATTGGTGAAAACGAGATATATATAGCCCCAAATTAGGGCAAGAATAGAAGGGAAAACGGATGAGAATTGGGGAAGTCAGGGTCGGGTTTTTGGGGTTTTTGAAATTCAAAATCCTAAAATAGGATAAGGGGAATCTCAAATCCCTCCACAATCCTCAACGGATTTGAGGAGTTGACCGTCGATTCGTGAAATATGATAAATTATTTAACAGAGAAAATTTGAAGGAAAAACGTTTAATATTCAAATTCTGAGAAATATTAAAAATGAATAATTTTAAATATATATTATAAACTAATTTAATTTTTATAATAAATACAACCATGTTTTATTTACAATCATAGAAAATATATATGACTACACAATATGACTAGTCAAAAAATTATAGAAATTATACATTGTCTATACAATATATATTACTAATACATGGCTATACATTGAATGTTCATTCTAATATACTTAAAAATTGAATATAACTTTACTACACATGAAATATACACTGACTGTATATGCATATACAACAAATGACTTTTTTTAGTAAATATTTAGACCAAATGACTATGTACTATAATTATCCCATGAAAATATACATTAATGAAAAATGTGGACCTAAAAAAAATAAAGAAGAACAACAAAAAAAATCTCAATAGAAAAGGATTATACAACAACAATAACATACCCAGTGATGTCCCACAAGTAAAATCTGGGGAGGGTAAATTGTACGCAGACCTTACCTCTACCTCATCGAGGTAGAGAGGCTGTTTCCTAAAATAGAAAAGGATTATGTTGATAAATATAAAAGAAGAATGTAATGAGTCTCGATTACAAACACTTTTTTTGTGCATGAGCTGAACTTGTTCATTTTCTTCAGATCAATAATTTCGGGAAGCCCGCTGCGTTGCTCTGCCATGCTCGCGGAACTGCATATGAAAAATAATTCTTGCGCTTTTTTAATTGATTAAACCTTATATTGTTATTTAGATGTGTAATAACCCATCTTGAGATGAGAAGTTCCACAATGACAAAACACAAGAGAGATATTGGGTATATAAGTAAAAGACTGGTCTATATACTACGAGGAGCCTTCTGGGTGAGCTTAAAGGGACAAATTCGTGATGGGCTAGGTCCAAGAGCGGACAATACTTCACTGTGTTAAACCATATCATTACAGGTGGTATCAAAGTCACTCTTATGTCAGCATTGTCGATGTGAGTCCGAGTTCAACTAAATTTGGATGAATCTCGATGAGGGGGGGCAAACCTTAGTACTGAATCTAAGTGAATCTTATGCGACAGGGCAAAATTTTTTGTTGGTCTAAATATAGCTAAAATGGTTTAGTTGTTCTTCTTATTTTTCTTCTCGTTTTCTTCTTTTTGTGAACTTTGATAAACTTTCACTGTGTACCAATATCTACCTACCATCATAGAAAATGCCACCAAAATACAGTAATAAAATAAGCTATAAACATGAAAAAATTTAATAAATATTCACAAAAATTGAATTAATAATGCAAGTATTAAATCATTACAATTGTGTGTAGAAGCAGCAAAGGATGTTGAGGTGCCTCATCGACATCAATACATACATTTGGATTGGCTTTCAAGAGAAGCTGCATGAACTTGAGAAGCTGAAATCTAAATTAAAAAATACTAATTAATTATTTTATTTGTAAGTACACAGAGATGATTTTTTCTTTTAAAAAAATTATTTTAACAACTTACCTTCCCCAAATGTAATGGGTCTCAATTATAAATGTAATCACTAATTGGCATATTCCTTTTTGTGCATGTGCTAAATTTGTTCATTTTATCCAAATCAACAACTTTGGATGCCTGATACGCTGCTCTGTCTTGCGAGCAATACTGTATACTAAAAATAAATTTTATACTTTTTTAATTAATTAAATCTTATATTATTATTTAGATTTTATAGAATGATGATCTAAATAACTAATCTCTTTTAGCAGCCCTACTGCTTCATAGTTTGAGGGATTAAAACTCTAAGAGTGTCAGGTATAAATTCTAAAATGATTTGATCGATTGTCAAAGAATCATACCTATTTGAGAATAAACCATGACAGAAAGTATCTGCAATATTAATAATTAAAAAATAAAAATTAGAATTACTTACTTTGTGGTGAGAGGATATTTCCTCCAACTTCTATTGATGATGGTAAATTTGGAACATGTTAATAGCCTCTTAATTGATCAATAAAAATTATTCAAAAATATTTTTTAATATACACGCTACCTTTCTTTATTAGAGCCCCCTCACACGTAAATTAATTGCTTTCCCTTAACATAAACAAGCCAAATATTTATATCTTTTTTGAAATTTTGTTAATATGTCTTTTTAGTTGGAAAAATGTTCATCCTTTCTCATAGACAAATCACCTATATTTCTTTGAAAAAGATTTATATATGAATAAAATATATATTTGAAGTTGATTTAGCTTATTCCTCATTAGAGTATTCCTCCTCCTCTATTTATTTTTTTCTTACATATTTATGTCACATCATTTGGCTTTCATATTTTTTAGTCAGTACCAAAAGCTTATATAATTTTTTTTAAAAATTTTTTTTGGTTGAACTCTGTTTAGTTTAAGAAACATTTATTTTGTTGTCTGGGGCACATACTTGCTTATGAAAATTAAATACTAATAGATTACCAAATAAGTTCATCAACATATTTACATGAATTTATATAAACTTATGTCAGCACAACAACATTTGCCTTTAATTTATTTGAATTAGGTACCATATCATTTCATTTTTTTCAAACATAAACCTTTTGACATGATCATCAACTACACTTCCAAAGTTGATCAACTGTACAAAAAAAATTTAATTAAACATTTGACAAACATATAAAACATGGAAGAAAAGGAACTAAAAAACTTCACAACATACAAATGAGTAATATCGGATGCGTATGATAGTTCGACTATATTGTAGCTCCGATTGCTTTTTTCAAAGCAAACAACAATATTAGCTTCAAAACAATTAAAAGAAGTAAAAAAAATTAACAAACATTAATTAATTTATACAAGGTTAATAAAAAAAAAACTCTCTCTGGAAACCCTAGCCGCCAACCACGCCGTCGTCCATTTCTGAGCACTTCCGGTGGCTATGGCCACTAACTCTCTAGGATTAGAGGGTGATGCATCACGAGTCCCTGAGGGCAGGAGATACGCGAACGTGCTTCATCCACCAATGGTGCTCACAAAGATGATTCTGATAAAATTGACTACTTATCTTCATGAAGAACCCAGAGTTACTTGGGAGGAGGGAGAGATGGAGCAAATGATAATTAAGGAGAATTTAGAGTTCGCTGTAGTGGAAAAATTTTTATTTGACTGCCCAACGATACCAAACTTAAGGAAGGTTATCCCAAAATAATATGAACTCAAAGGAGAATGCAAAATTGAATTGCTTTGCAACCAACACATGCTTATCCGAGCATCATGCTTGGAAGATTATGTTCATCTTTTGTCTAAACTAGCATTTTATCATATGATTGGAGGATGATCTAATGCTATACGAATGTTGAAATGGGATCCAATATTTGACCCGTAAAAAAAGACATTAATCGCAATTACATGGATATCTTTTCCTGCATTGCCCCTGAATTTTTTTGTAAAGGAGGTTGTGTTCTCGCTGGCTGCAGCAGTTGAAAAACCTTTGCAGGTAGATTTGGTGACTAAGAACTAAACATGCCTAGTTATGGAAGAGCAAAGGTGGAGCTGAATCTACTTTAGGATTTTCCTCAAATAATCACAGTAGGAGTTCGAAAATAAATAGGTGAAGTTGTGGAGAAATGTGTCAAGATCAAATATGACTACCTTCCTAAATACTGCAAGAGTTGTAAAATTCAGGGACATGATAAGGAGCAGTGTTATGTGTTACATCCTGAATTATACCTGAGGAAGAAGAAGGAAGAAGATAAATCAAATGATAATAAGAAGAAAGAAAAGGACAACAAGCAAATGCCTTAGTAGAAGGATCAAGTGAAAGTGTTATACATGAATAACAAAAAAGAAGGTGACAATGGACAAAGAGGAGAACAAAATCTACCTAAGGGGGACAATGGGAAAGGAAGGGGACCTGAATCAAGCCAAACAGGTTTGATTGACTACAGATTATAGGTTTGACATTCTTGATAAGGGTGAGGAAGGGGAGATTATTCAAAAAGAAGGGGTGGAGGATAAAATGTCTATGAAGAAATGGGTGGAGAGAAATTTTCAACAAAACAAAGAAGCGGTAAAACAAAGAATGAACAAGAGGGGGGTCAGGTAGAAATTGTGTCTACTGGGGAGGGGAGTGGCAATCAGAAGGGGGAGGAGATACAAGGGGATCCAGGGAAAAAATCCTAATCTCTAAATAAAAAGATACAGGAACAGGAGAAGAAAGAAGTGCATGCAGATAGTAATAGTAAAATAGGACATTTTATTAATAATTATTTTGAGGAACAAGAATTCTCTAATAGTGGGGGGCACCGAATAAGGAGTTCGAACTCACTGAGGGAGAGCAATGAATAAGAAAGGACAAAGAGGAGGATGAAGAAATTGATCAGAATAATTTAAATATAGCAACAAAAGAGGATTTATCTCCAAGATAATTATCAAACTTGAAAAGAATTATTCAGTCGTACCTCTTCAAGTTAGAACAAGGAGAAATAAGAATTCGTCCAAAGGTTTTACTAAATGATTGGGAATATATTCTAGAATATAAGATCGAAGCCTTTGATAGATTAGTTGATCTAAATATAAGACATCATTATCAATACTTAGCTTTAATAGAGCCCTTTATGAACCTCAAGAGATAGGACAATACAAACCATGATTAGGGTTACAAAATGCCTTTGTGAATTATTTTTCAAAAATATGAATTTTATGGGATGACAATTGGAGTGAAAAAGTAATCAAAGACGATTGCAATAATCTTCAATCAAATTTGTAGCAAGTAGTATAGAAATCTTGAACGACAGTATATGCACAGTGTGATAGGATGAAAAGATTGGAATTATGGGATAACTTGGAATCGTTGGCTGACACTACTTGTAAGTGGTTGGTTGGTGAGAATTTCAACGTTATTAGTAACGAGGAGGAAAAACGAGGGGGGGGAGGGGGGGCAGAGTTTGATCTAGTGGAGGCAGTAGATTTCAATTATTGTGTAAATAATTGTGCATTGATTGAGGTACCATGTACGGGGAGTTAATTGACATGGTGGAATGGTCGTACTGAGGATCATTGTATTTTTAAAAAGATTAGATAGAATTCTATACAATTAGGAGTTTGGGGATCTATTTTCATCAAGTTTGTGACACATTTGATAAGGCAGGGCTTTGATCATGCCCTGTTGTATCTAGTGTGTAATTCGAAAATGGATGTAGTGATAAAGCCATTTAAATTTTTTAGCTTTTGGACTAAACATTCAGACTTTAAAAAGTTAGTAAAGGATAACTAGAGACTGGATTTTAAAGGTTCGCTATTTACAGAGGTGCAGGTAAATATGAGAAAGGTCAAGCAAGCCTTGAGAAGATGGAGTAAAGAAACTTTTGGGGATATTTTTGATCGATTAAAAAAACTGAAAGAGAATTCTCAACTGATGGAGACACAATTTGAGATAAATTCGACAGGAAAAAGCAGGAACGAGTTGAGTTATGTGAAGGCAGAAATTAAGAGGTATAGAAGCTAGAAGGAGTATTTTTAGAAGTAGAAGGCGGGATGAAATAATTAAAAATTTCTTTCATAACTATGTCAAAGGAAGACGAAAAAAGGCTTGTAATTCACGAAATCACAACGGCTCAAGATGTGTC
>JAOTQJ010163862.1:14947-27107 GCA_025642045.1 Solanum sejunctum | reverse complement strand
ATGCAATAAGAGTAAAGAAGGCATTTGAGGGATAACTAATCCAAAGTGTAGATGGTATGAAAAGTGCCATGGTGGCCCATGCTTGAGGAAGACTAATGCTTGTTATGGGTGTAGTAAGATGGGTCACAAGCTAGTGAATTGTCCATTTGTTCGAACGAAGTGTGAAGGAGGTCAACCTTTATATCAAGGTGGACATTTTGATCAAATATCTCAAGAAGAGAATGAGGTGCCCAATGTTGCTATTAGTATGTTAAAATTTCCTTTGGCTTTGATGTGTTTTAATTGATGGCCTAGTGTGCCACTATCTCTTTCATTATTCTTATGGTTGCTAGTGGGTTTCATATGTGTCCTGAACTCTCTTTGGTGCCTATCTCACTGGCAAGCCTATTGTTGTTTCAAAGTTCATATTACTCTAGGTCTTGCCTTGTGACTTATTGGGTTGGTGTGGTGGATTTTGATGCTATCCTTGGGATGGATTAGTTGCGTTGGGGTTAAGTCACCATTGAATATAGGGCCCATAGAGTTGAATTCTGATTCCCTATTAAATCCATCTTTGAGTGAGGGCTTATAAAGTCATGACAAAGGGGTAAGTCTGTTTCTTGTATTAAGGTACAATTGCTCTCTAAGGGTGGCATTTAACATCTTGTATGAGGAGGGGTGTTGGATCTAAATTATTTCTATTGAGATGATTCCGGTGATTAGTGTGTTAGTGAAATCCTTCCTGATACTTTGAATTTGGTGCAGTGCCCTTTTGGTTTAACTTATGCCCTATTATGTTTATAGCTTTCATGAATGAGGTCTTAGTCTCTACTCTGTTATGTTTGTGGTAGTCTCTGGTTATAAGGTATTGATTTATTTAGAACTAGTGAACCATTTTAGGGTAGTGTTGCAAATCTCGGGGTAAGAGGAGTTGTATGTTAAGTGTGTGAAGTGTGAAATGTTGTTAAAGGAGGTTACCTCCCTAGGTCATGGGGTGTCAGATGATGGTATCAAGATGGCTCCTAAGAAGATGGGTGCAATTAGAATTAGCCTATACTTTTGACTCAATTAGATACTAGGAGTTTCTTGGCCTAGTGGGTTATTACCAGAGCTTTGTGAATGGGTTCTCTTCAATTGCTTCTCCCATGATTAAGTTAACCCAAAATAAGGTTAATTTTGTGTGAACCGTTATGTGTGAAAAGATTTTCCAAACGTTAAGGGATAATTTGTATCTATTCTAATATTGTTTTTACCGAAAGAGGTGGAAGGGTTTGTTGAGTATTATGGTGCCTCTCGGAATGGCCTGGGATGTGTATTGATGTGAAACGGTAAGGTTATAGTCAATGCTTTTAGAAAATTTGAGATCCATAAGAAGGATTATCCTACCTATGACTTTGAGTTGGTCACCGTGGTATTTGCTTTGAATTTGGTGTCATCGATGGTATGGGGTGCCTGTTGATGTATTTACTGTTCACTAGAGTCTCCAATTTATGTTCACCCAAAGGATCTTAGCTTGAGACAAAGGAGGTGGGTAAAACTTAAGGATTATGCTGTGAATATGCATTATCGTCTCGGTAAGGCTAGTGTTATGACAGATGCTTTAAATTGGGTGTCTATAGGTAACCTAGCATATAATAATGGTGGTGATAAAGGGGTAGCTAGGGAGATGCATTTGGTGGCTATATTGGGGAGTTAGGTGGGAGGAGGTTGACAATGGTGGTGTTATTATGTTGATGGTTCTAAATCTTCATTAGTTGATGAGGTGAAAGATAAGGAAGATCTTGACCCCACTTTATTGGGATTGATGGTATTCGCAAAGGATAGTAAGGTGGAGGTTTTCTCCCAAGGAGGAGATGGTACCCTTAGGTACCAAGGTACTTTGTGTGTTCCTTGTGCTGATGGTCTGAGCGAAGAAATCCTTGATGAGGCCCATAGTCTTTCTTATTATATTCACCCTAGAGATGTGTATTGGTAGGGAGGCATGAAGAGAGATATTGCCAAATTTGGTCCAGGTTGTCATAGTTGTCAATAAGTTAAAGCCAAAATATCAAATGCCTTGTGCCCTAATTCCTACTTGGAAGTGGGAGGTGATTAATATGGATTTTGGGGTTGGGTTGCCCAAGACTAGGAATGGTTTCGATTCCATTTAGGTTAAAATTGACAGGATGACAAACTGGCTCACGTTTATCAGTTAAGACTAATTATGGTGTCGAATAGTATGCTAAATTGTACATTCAAGAATTTATAAGATTACATGAGGTGCCCTTGCCTATTATAGAGGATCCCGGTGCTTAATTAACTTCACTCTTAGAGTTCTTTTCATAGGGGCCTTGGTACAAGAGTTAAACTTACTACTGCCTTTCGCCCTCTAGCTGATGGCCAAGCTGCAAAGAACTATCCAAATAATTGAGGATATGCTTAGGTCTTGTATTTTGGAGTGATCACCTTCCATTGATTGAGTTTGCCTATAACAATAGCTATCATTCTAGCATCCATAAGGCTCCTTTTGAGGTTTTCTACGGTAGGAATTGTAAATCACTGATTAGGTGGTTTGAAGTGGAGAGATGGCCTTGTTGGGAAAGGTTAGAGACATTCCAAAGTTGTCACAAGTCCTATTCAAACTTAGTGATTAGGGCTAATTGAAGGTTTCCCTCATGAAAGATGTGGTTTACCCTAGTAAAGTGTCACGACCCAAGCTTAGGGCCTAGACGTGGCCGGCAAATGGGGAACACAAAAGAACCCTAAACAAGACTCATAACATATCATTACACATACTTGGTAGCGAAAACAGTTAACATGACAATGAGAAATAAGCATAAATAAGGAAATTTGGAATTAGGGTAAACTTTGATATCATAACATCAAAAACCAAGAGAGTCAAGACTCATAACATGGATACATATCATGTCAAATGACACCTCTACTATATAGATAAAAGCAGGCCCCAAGACAAGCAACCGGGCTCACCCTCATAGTCAATACATAACCAAAAGAAAGATAGGCTTAATACATAGCAAGAGATCATAAGCAATATCCCCGAAATGGAGGACTCTCTAACAAGCTTGTAGGACAATTGAACTAGCCATATGGAGGAGGAGGGTGATCAACCGGTTCTCTGATTCATACATGGTGACATCGTATAGGAATAGAGTATGCATTAGTACGTTTGAATGTACTAAGTGTGTAGGATGAAATACATCAAGAGATAGCCAATATATGAAAAATGCATAATCATAAGCAATGGGTAGCATAGTAACAATATGACATGTACGAATGATACTTGAAGTAAAACATGCTTATATAGAACATAGTATATATGTAAGAAGATATCGTTAAACTATACAATTTAGGAGTGTTATCATGCTAGAAATTCCAATGTAAAACCATCAATAGATACTCGGTAACACCCTCAAGAAACATACATCAAAATCCTTCATCAAATCTTACAATAGAGCTTGTTTTCATAGCTTAAAACATAGCAACACAGTCACAATTTCATAAACCCCAACATAGTGGTCAGTGATTTTTATAATAAATAAGACCTATGAGCAAATAATATTTAAATAATGCAAATTAGGGTGAAAGAAGACTTGGGCATCATGGGTGAAAGGAATCCATGAAAGAAACCCACATACCTTAGCTTTGAAAAGGAGCTTGATGAAGATTGGAGATGGAGACTTGAAGTTTGAGAGGAAATCCTTAGATCCGGAGAGGGTCTTGAGACTTGAATTTAGAAGTAAAATACTTGGTTAAGTGTTTGAATGAGTATTGGGGAATGTTTAGAATAATATGAGAGTGAGAAATGGCTAAATATAGGTATTTTTACATTTGGGAACACTTAGGCCCAAGACTCAAAAGTCTTGGACTGGAAGATAAATAACTGGGTAGAATTTACATAGGTCTACATCGCGAACATGCGCAAATACCAAGTTTACATATGTTCATGACAGCTGCGCGTTGTGATACTATCGCGGACCAATTCTAGAAATAGAAAGTTTAGAAATTTGAAATTATGATTCAATTGCTCTAAAATTAAGGTTAGAAACTTTTCCCACTCAAAATGACCCCCTGATCAAGAATATAAAGTTGTACTTTTGATATCGCATATGAATTTTGGGATATATAGAAAATACGATTCTGGGCATTTTTGAGTCACACTTTGGGGTACTTTTTTGGGTCATATACAATATCTCCCCCTTGGGAATATTTGTCCCCAAATGTCAAGTAGACCTATATGATAGACATAAACATGATAATTTCAGCCCATATGGAGATGCAACAATGCACGTTAACATCATTTCAAAAAATCTCATCATAAATGTAAAATCATGAAGCACTTGTCAACTTAAACATGAACATGTGCTATGACATGAGGGTTGAACTTAAGACTTGAGATCATATAAAGGACTTAGATAAGTACCTTAGGCTTGAGTGGAGTGGAAAAGGTAAGGATATAGCTTTTGTATGTCTGCTTCAGCCTCCCAAGTAGCACTTTCTACTTGTTGATTTCTCCAAAGGACCTTAACTGAAGCCACCTCTTTGTTTCTCAACCTCTTCACTTGTCTATCCAAAATCTGAACCAAAACCTCTTCATATATCAAATCATCTTCAATTACACCCACAATATCAAGAGGTACAATAGCATTCATATCACCCACACATTTCCTCAACATAGACACATGCAATACTCGGTGAACCAAATCCATTTCCCTAGGCAATTCAAACTCATAAGCTACTTGCCAAACCTTCTCATCACCCTGTAAGGACTCACATATCTTGGGGTCAAATTTCTCTTATTACTAAAATGGGCCACAGCTTTCACAGGTGACACCTTCAAATAGACCCAATAATCAACTTGGAATTCAAGATCCCTCTTCCTTACATCGACATAGGACTTTTGGCGACTTTTGGCAGTCTTCAACCTTTCACTAATCATCCTAACCTTTTCAAGAGCTTCCATAACTAGATCTGGTTATAACAAGACCACCTCACCAACCTCAAATCACCACACCGGTGATCTATATTGTCTACCATAGAAAGCCTCAAAAAGAGACATACCGATGCTAAAATGATAGCTATTGTTACAAGCAAACTCAATCAATGGAAGATGATCATCCCAACTACATTTAAGCTCCAACACAAAATCTCTAAGCATATCCTCAAGGGTTTAGATTGTCCTTTTGGCTTGGCCACTGTTTTAGGGTTGAAGGCTGTAGAAAGCTTAGCTCTAGTACCAAGACCCCTTTGGAAAGATCTCTAAAAATATGAAGTAAATTGAGCTACACGATCTGATATGATGGACAAAGGAATCCCATGCAATCTTACCAAGTCATGGATGTATAACCTTGCACAAGCTTCAGCCTTATATGTGCCTTAATCGGTAGGAAGTGAGCCGATTTTATCATCCTGTCAACCACAACACAAGTGGAATCAAAACCTTTTCTAGTCTTAGGCAACCTAACAACAAAATACATATTAATAACCTCCCACTTCTAAGTAGAAATCTCTATGTCTTAGGTTAGTCCACCAAACTTTTGATGCTAGGCTTTAACTTGTTGTCAACTATGAGAACCGAACACGAATTTGGCAATGTCCTTTTTTATGCCTCCCTACCAATACACCTCTCTCAAGTCTATATACATTTTGGTGGATCTGGGGTGGATAGAAATAAGAAGAGTTATAGGCCTTATCAAGGATCTTTTCTATCAAGCCATCAACACATGGTACACACAACCTACCTTGTTACCTAAGGGCACCATCTGCCCCTTGGGAGAAAACCTCCACCTTTCTCTCTTACACCAAGGCCTTCAACTCTAATAATGGGAGATCAAGATCTTATTTTGAGATCGCCTCATCAACAAAGGAATACCTAGAACCTTCCACAACAACAACATCACCACTACCAACCTCCTCCAATAGAATGCCCAATATAGCCAACCGATGCACTTCCCTAGCTATTTCCTTCTCACCACCATCCACATGAGCTAGGTTACCCATGGACACCCTACTCAAGGCATCCGACACCACATTTGCCTTACTCGGATGATAATGCACACTTATATCATAGCCCTTAAGAAATTCTAACCACCTTTATTGCCTTAAGTTGAAGTCATTTTGAGTGAAGACAAATTGAAGGCTCTTATGATTGGTGAACACATCAATATGCACCCCATACAAATAATTTACCAAATTTTCATAGCAAATAGTATGATGGCCAATTCAAGATCATTAGGTGGGTAGTTTTTTCCATGCACTTTGAGTTGCCAAGAAGCATAGGCTATCACCTTACCATTTTGTATTAGCACACAACCTAAACAAACTATAGAGGCATCACAATACACCATAAATCCCTTAAGCCCATCTGGTTATGACAATATAGGAGCAGCCACAAGCTTATCTTTCAAGGTTTGGAAGCTCCTCTCATATTCATCGGTTTACACATACTTAACCTTCTTTTGAGTCAATTGTATCATAGGGGAAGTAGTAGAAGAGAACTCATTCACAAACCACCAATAATAGTCTGCTAAGCCCAAGAAGCTCCTAATATTGGACGGGGTCAATGGTCTAGGCCAGTTTCAAATCACATCAATCTTCTTAGGATCCACTTTAATACCATTCCCCAACACCATATATATATATATGTATGTATGTATGTATATATTTCCAAGGAAGTCAACCTCCCTCAACTAAAATTCACACTTTTCATATTTCGCATACAATTTCTCCTCCCTCGATCTTTACAACACAACCCTCAAATGAGCCCTTTGCTTCTCCTCACCATGAAAATAAATCAAAATATCATCAATGAATAACAAAACAAAAGAATCAAGGTAGGGTTTGAAGACCCTAATCATAAGGTCCAGGAAGATGGATGGTGCACTAGTTAACCCAAAAGACATCACAACAAACTCATAATGCCCATATCTAGTCTAGAAGGCCATCTTGGGAATATCACACTCTCTTACCTTCACTTGATGATATCCGAGCTGAAGATCAATCTTAGAGTAATGGCTATCCCCTTGTAATTTGTCAAACAAATCATTAATTTTCTGAAGAGGATATGTATTCTTGATGGTGACCCTATTAAGTTGCTGGTTAACAATACACATCCTAAGGGATCCATCCTTTTTTTTTTTCTGTAACAACTTTAGTGCACCCCAAGGTGATTGGCTCGGCCTAATCAACCTCTTTTCCAACAAGTCCCTTAATTTCTTATTCAACTCCTTCAACTCTACCGCGGCCATACCGTAAAGGGGAATAAAAATGGGTTGAGTATCATGGAGGAGGTTTATGCCAAAATCTATTTACCTTTCGGGAGGAACACCGAGAAAGTCATTTGGTAAGACATCGAGAAACTCATTTATAACCAAAACTGACTTTATGGTGAAGGACTTTAGACTCCACATCCCTAACCCACACAAGATGATAAAGACACCCCTAAAAGATCAACTAACTGGCTTTAATGCAAGAGATGTATCTACCGTTGATCACTACATATTGACTCTCCCACTCAAGGATAGGTTCATTTGGGAATTTGAATTTGACCCTATATGTTCTACAATTAATAAAAGCATAGTATACATGCAACCAATCCATCCCAAAAATAATATCATCAACCATGTCTAACTTAACAAGATCACAGGGCAATATTTTATTCAAGATGCAAATAGGATAACTTCTATAAACCTTTCTAGCAATAATAGATGCACCAATAGGAGTAGATACCTCATATGACTCATGTAAAAACTCAGGGTCAACATGACACTTTTTGGCAACAAAGGGGGTAATAAAAGAAAGACTGGCGTCCAGATCAATCAATGCATATACCTCAAAGTCAAAGATTTTCAATATACCGATAATGACATCGGGGACCTCATTCACCCTTTGCCTCCCATGCAATGCATAAAATCAATTATGCCTTGGGGCACCATCTTTTGGATACCTCTCCCTAAAGGAACCACATTAGCACCTTATGGATGAACCTCTTTGTCTTTGTTGCGATTTTGAGGGCAATCCACCTTTTTGTGATCCACTTTCCCACAACCAAAGCATGTATTAGTATCTCTCAAGCATATGCCCTTCTGACCTTTCCTATACCTAGGACATACCTCATTAGGAACCACTATACATACAACTTGGATCTTTGGGAAGTAATTGGAAAATTGCTTATTAGAAGCATGAGAGGACCCTCGACCTTAGTAGATTCGGCCACCCTTTTGGAAATGAGCTCTCTAAGCCTCAAAACCTATCTCTTTCTCATTTCCCACCTTCTTTTTGCTCAGCATAGGTCATCAAATGTGACATGTACATGTCACTAATCAATATGGCAGACTGGTACTCCTCACTAACCAAGTTAGACACACCTATCAAAAATTTGTTCATCCTAGCACTCCTCACTAACCAAGTCAGACACACCCATCAAAAATTTGTTCATCCTAGATCTTGAGTCGGCCACTAAATGTGGAGCACATCTTGAAAATTGGTTCAGCTTAAGGGCATACTCCTTCACACTCTTGGACCCTTGTCTCAAATTCATAAATTCTACAAACTTAGCTTCCCTAAGTTCAAGAGGGATGAACCGATTAAGGAAGCCACCTTGTACTCCTCCCAAAGCACCACACAACTCATTCCCTGTTCCTTTTTCCATTAATTGTGCCATATTTTTCCTACCCCTTTGAGCTGGTAAGCCGCTAACTCCGCCTTATCTTCCCGCCTCACACCCCTAATAGATAAAATCTTGTAAACCTTGTCAATGAATTCTTAAAGGTCCTCACTCACTAATGACCCATGGAATTCTGAAGGATTTATTTTTATAAAGCATGAGGGCTTGGGCACCTTGATTGACTTGATTAGACACCACTTATGCAAGCAAGGTGAGAGCATCCCTAAGCTCTCCATAAGCCTGTTGGTTCTCGGGCATTAGGCTAATCTTCCTCTAGTGTTAGGCATGATGTAGCATAGCAAAGAACAAGTGTTAGGGGAGGAAACCTTACTTAAACTCTATAGCATGACTTATAACATAAAGAAGGAAAACATTTCCTAAAACGTCTCATAGCCTCCTGCTCATAGTTGTGGTGAACAACACAATGATAAATAGGACTCTAATCAACATAGTGTGTTGGACTTCAAGGATCCAACAACTTAGTGCTCTTACACCATTTTTGTCATGACCCAACCCTAGTGTCACGGGCCTAAAGTCTTGGCGCGCAGCACTACGCCCGTGCGGCGCCTGGAGGCATCCGATACTACCCCCAAGCCAGCCTGACCTTATAGCATACCGACTGGTTTCGCCCTGCCATAGGCTCATCAGGGAAGCGATAATAGCTCCCGACCAGTTGTGCCCTCAGTATGATCAGCTCCCTTTATAGTTATGTCCTTGACAAGCGAAAAGCTCCCCAAACTTAATCGGGTCGGCCTGCCTGAACTCGGCCAAGCCAATACAACTAGGCCAGAACGCCTTTATGCTAGAGTACTTCGCCTCCCCATAGCAGTTTGATACAGCTGGCACGTACGCTTTGCATTGGTCCTTCACGATTACGGATATTGGTCCATAACATTCTCCCCCACTCGATATTGCGACGACCTTGGCGCAATACCCTCGATGGAACTCCTCCCTTTGGACTGCCGCACATCACCTCGTGCCTCCACATCCTGAGTTTGTACCATTTTTCATGCCCGAAGCGTGTTTTACTTTATAGAGAAGGACTCCGCCCAAGGATTGACATACATTATCATTCTAGCGCCCCTCCTTCGCTTTGCCATGCATCACCCTCGCAGCGGCCAAAATACTCTCCTCTCTTGAGAGCTGGTCTTCACCACGACCATCTGGAGTGCATAGCCATGAAGAGCATGTTCGGCTCTGATACCACTTGTCACGGGCCTAAAGTCTTGGCGCGCAGCACTGCGCCCATGCGGCGCCTGGAGGCATCCCATACTACCCCCAAGCCAGCTTGACCTTTTAGCATACCGACTGCTTTCGCCCTGCCATGGGCTCATCAGGGAAGCAGCAATAGCTCCCGACCAGTTGTGCCCTCAGTATGATCAGCTCCCTTCATAGTTATGTCCTTGACAAGCGACAAGCTCCCCAAACTTAATCGGGTTGGCCTGCCTGAACTCGGCCAAGCCAATACAACTAGGGCAGAACGCCTTTATGCTAGAGTACTTCCCCTCACCATAGCAGTTTGATATAGCCAGCATGTACGCTTTGCATTGGTCCTTCACGGTTACGGATATCGGTCCGTAACACTAGGGTCTAGACGTGATCGGTGAATGGGAAACCAAAGAAACCCCAAACAAGTCTCACAGCATATAATTACATATCTTTGGTCATGGAAGCAATAATAATGACAATGATAAATAAGCATAAACAATGGAATTGGGACTAAAGGTGAACTTTCATATCATAACATCAAGAAGCAAGAGATATAAGACTCATAACATAGATATATATTATGTCCAACGACACCTCTACTATATAGATAAGAGTAGGGGACAAGACAAGCAATTGGGCTCACCCTCATAGTAAATACAAAACTAAAAGAAAGGTAGTCTTAACATATAGCAAGATATCATAAGCAATGTCCCCGAAATGAAGGATTCACCAACAAGCTTGTAAGAAAATCGTACTACCCATGTGGAGGAGGAGGAGGATCAAGCGGTTCTTCAATTTCTACATGGTACATCATTTAGGTATATAGTAGTATTAGTACATTTGAATATACTAAGTATCTAGGATGCAATGCAACAAGAGATAGGCAACATAGGCAAAATGCATAATTATAAGCAATGAGTAGCATACTAACAATATGACATGTCTGAATGATACTTGAAGTAAAACATTCTTATATAGAACATAAAATATGTGTAAGAAGACCATTAAGTTATTAGTAGATTGTCACACCCTACTACCCTTGATAATTGAGGTTGGTGGATCTTTTCAATCTACCACCCATGGTGCTGGAGTACAAACCCCTTGATAGGTTAACAAGGTACAAACTCCTTGACAAGGTTACCTGATACGCAACCCCTAAGTAAGGAATGGTAATATTCCAACACTATATAGAGAATTCTATATACATACATTTACTTTATCATCATATAGTCCTCATATGCATATATTAATTTTATTATCATTCATCATCATATCATCATATAGTTATTCAACTCGTAAGTCATGCATTGGACCTTCAATTCCTCATGAAATCATAGCCTCATATTTTGTCAAACACTTAAAGGTTATGTAGTACTAGTTCAACTATAAACTATGTTGGGGTTACATAAAAGTGTGACTGTTTGAACCTGTTATGAGCTATGAATCTTGGATTTATATTGAGATTTAATAAAGGTTTTTGATGTATATTACATGATGGTATTACCAAGTGTTGGTGGGTTATTTTAAACTAGCATTACATACCCACCAAGTGTTTGATAAAATGTCCGGTTAATGTATCGTGAGTTGTTGAAGACCTAATGCTTGGCATATGAGTTGAGTTACTTTATGATGAAGAAAGGATGATATTTATTTGATGATTTCATGATACGTATCTATAGTGTTGTTAGTTGACCATTACTAATTGAGGGGTTGATACCTCAATTGCCTCAGATAGGGGTGGTAAGCCATCAATCAATTGAGGGGTTGATACCTCAATCACTTCTGGCAGATGGTGGTCATGTCCGTCAACTAATTCAGTGGATGATACCTCAAAAGTATCAGATGGGGGTGGTAAGACATCAACCAATTAAGGGGTTAATACGTCAATCACTTCCAATGGAGGGTGGTCATGTCCATCAACCAATTGAGAGGTTGATTCCTCAATCACTTCTAAGGAGTGGTCTACCTTAGATTCCAAGTACTGAGTTGCTTGGTCTATGATGATATTCTCTTTCTTCACATGTAATATGTCCTTTTTAAGAATGTTTTACTTCAAGTATCATCCATATATATCATATTGTCATTATGTTATCCTTTATTTATGATATTGAATTTTGTCTATGTTGCCTATCTCTTATTGAATTACATCCTATATACTTAGTATATTCAAATGTAGTAATGCATACTCTATGCCTACATGATGTTACTATGTAGGAACCGAAGCTCCTCATGATCCTCCTCGTGTCTAGTACTATCTCTACAAAGCAAGTTGCTGAGTCCTCAATTTCGAGGAAAATGTCTTTGCTCTTA
>JAOTQJ010163840.1:4393-27130 GCA_025642045.1 Solanum sejunctum | reverse complement strand
CACCCCTAACACACCCACAAGCTTTAATTAACATAAATGAGGCTAGAAATTAACATACCTTTCAAGTTCCTTACAAGACCCACATCTTCCTAGCTGTCAACCCAAGCATTTCCTTGACCAACTAATGCCTCCACGCCACTTAGGGGATCAAATATACCAATCTTGAAGGGTCAAATAATCGAAAACTCAAAAAAAATAATTTCTTTCCTTACTGGAGCTGGCCGAAACTTCAGCTTGTTCTCTTAAGCTTTTCTCTAATTTTTCTTCTAAGTATAAAGAACTCTCTTTGCACAAGATAAGGTGACAAATGATATATATATATAGACTCAAGTACACACATGGACCAATAAGAATTGGACATACACATGACCCCATAACACTTTTATTCTTAAGGATTAAACTTAGAACAAAATGAGCATTTGGTCCCAAACTTTGCCAAATCGAACTAATTAAGGATTACGAGTTCTGACTTACGGGGTCTAACAGAAAACTTTTGCTTTATGGGTGAACCGAACCCATGAATAAACCCATATACCTTAGACTAGTATAGAGAAGATGGTTATGGAATTCTTGAATTGGGTTAAAAGTTTGGAAGAATTTAGAGCTTGTTTCTCAATGGAGGACTTGGGGTCTTTTTCTTCTTTGAGAGAGAAATTTAAAAATAATTGAAATGAGATAGTTATTAGGTCATGAAATATGCTTGGAGAGTGAATTTTAGGCGGAAGGTCAAAATAACCTTTTTCAAATGTAAAAATATCATCAGAAGTAACAAAAGTCATTTTAATGAGTCCCAATGGTACAATTGGCGAGTTGGAGGTCTCTTCACGAAACCATTCGATGAGTCTCTAAAAAAGACCTTTAGATCACCTAATGTGAATGTTTGTAAGATACTTTTGGACCATTTGGGAAGCACAGTCGAGAATTGCCAAATGCATTCGACAAGTCACACAAATGACACTTAGTTCACTGAATTGCAGAACCCTAACATACTTCAGTTGCCATAATGTTTTACTCCAAGCTCCAAGTAAGGCAAAATTATATAAGTTAGGAACATAATTCAAAGAACATCAATTTGATAGGTAGTGGATCACCTAATTCTTTATGTTCTAATTAATAGATATGGACATTTAAAGTTGACCCATATGTGAACTCATACTGATACATAGATGACAGAAATCCTTTGCACTTGGCTCTATGTAAGAGACACCTTATGACCTCAAATCATATGTAATACACTTAAATTACCTAATAATTGATCCTACAACTTTAGAAGTCATTAAGTTGAAGTTATATGCATACAAGGAACGACTCAAGTCATAGCTCAAGAGCTAGGGCATCACAATATCTCCCCCTTGGGAATATTCATCCTCAACTTAGAATAGAGTTAGCACAAATACAGTGGGATAACATCTAAGAACCCATCATGAATGCAATAATGCAATTGAAACACCGATTTTATGAAATTTTCAAACTTGTGCATAAAATATCTTACAAAACCAATACCATGAGCATGCATGCATGTATTATGACATGAAGGGTATCATTTCTTCGTATCTTCTCCCACTTCTAATATGGAACTTTTAACTAGTTAATTCCTCCAAATGACATTGACGGATGCCATATCTTTGTTTCTCATCTCTTAAATTGCCTATCTAATATTTTAGTCGATGGTTCTTAAGTCAAGTTTTCATCAAAATTTAAAACCTTCAAAAGGCACGATGGAACTTGGGTCGCCTACATTCTCCCTCGATATGGATACATTAAAAATTGGATAAACTATACTTAACTCCATATGCAACTTTTCCTCATAAACAACCTTTCCAATACATCTAAAAATTCTATAATGCCTTATATACCAAGGGCACAACTTTTGCTTTTTGCCAAACTAAATCATGCCCTTCATGGGTAAGACCTTAAAATACTCAAGATCTCTCATCCTAATGTCAAAATAAGACCTTTGCCAACACTGTGTCATTTTCAATATTTCCATCATCAGCCTGACCTTCAGCAAAGATTCTAAACCCAAATTCAAACATACCAAAGCCATCACCCCTACTTCAAACCATTTCACTATGGATCTACATCGCCTCCCATATAAGGTCTCAAATGGTGCCATCCCTCTACAAGAGTGATAACTGTTGTTGTAAGAATACTCAATCAGGGAGAGATGATCATCCCCATAACCCTTGAACTTCAACACAAGCTTTAAGAAGATCCTCAAGCATTTGAATGTTTCTATTGGCTTGCCATCTGTTTATGGGTGAAACATCATACTAAGCTGACATTAGTAGAACCAAGACCTCTTTGGAAGGATTTCCAAAAGTGGAATGCAAATTGAGTACCATGACCTAAATGATAGACAACATAACCCTAGGCATCCTAACCAACTCATGGTGTAAAACTTAGCATAGTCTTTGGTACCATAGGTTGTCTTGACTGGTAGGAAGTGAATCAACTTTTTC
Source organism: Solanum sejunctum (assembly GCA_025642045.1). Lineage (NCBI taxonomy): Eukaryota > Viridiplantae > Streptophyta > Magnoliopsida > Solanales > Solanaceae > Solanum > Solanum sejunctum. The sequence continues at coordinate 24,668 of JAOTQJ010163840.1, read as the reverse complement.
ATTCTATCAACAATTTCCCCAATAAAGTCAAATGCTTCTTTTTCTTAGGCAAGCCAACCACAAAATCTATGCCATCTCTTTCCACTTCCATATAGGGATCTCTATGTCTTGGTCTAGGCCACCGACCTTTGATGCTCAACCTTTACTTATTGACATTTGGGGCATTCAGCCACAAATTTTGCAGGGTATCTCTTCGTACCACCCTACTAATATATGTCCTTCACATCTTCATACATATTTGTGAAACTAGGATGAGTAGAACATGATGAATTATAAGCCTCTTTCAAAAATAAACTTCTCAACCCATCAACATCCAGCACACATAATGTACCTTGATATCTAAGGTCACCATCTCCCCGTTGGGAGAAAATCTCTACTTTGCCTTATTTGACTAATTTTTTCAACTCAACCAAAGTGGGATGATGATCTTGCTTGGATTTGATATCCACAACCAATGAACATTTAGAACCATTTAGCACTACTATATTTGACATCATTCGAACCAACCCTTAACCTAGCCAAACTAGGACTTCCTTTGCCAAATCCTTCTTCCCATCATCTATGTGAGCCACACTCCGCTTAAACACCCTACTAAGTGTATTATCCATAATATTTCCCTTGCGAGAATGATAATATACACTCATATCATAGTGTTTAAAGAGTTCCAACCACTTTCTTTGCCTCAAGTTAAGATCGCTTTAAATGCATACTAATTGGAAGCTGACATTTACATGAACCCCATGCAAGTAGTGATGCCAAATATTTACTAAAAATACCATAGTCACCAACTCAATATCATGTATAGGGCAATCACACTCATGTACATTAACTTTCCTAGAAGCATAGGCAATGAGTTTGCCATTTTGTATCAACACATACCCCAATCCGACTCTTGAAGCACATAATAGACAACAAATCATTCAACCCTTTTGGTAGAGTAAGATAGGGATGGAGGTAAGCCTATCTTTCAAGGTTTTCAAGTTTTTGTCACATTTATTAGTGTAATGAAACTTTACCTTCTTTTCTGCCAATTTTTGTAAAAGGAGATGAAATTGAACAAAACTTCCTCTATAAATATCCAGTAGTACCCTGCTAAGCCTAAGAAGCTCCTAATATCGTAAGCAGTCAAGGGCTTAGGATAATTCCTTAACATTGCCATTATCTTATGATCTACATTAATTCCATCAGCCGATACTACATGCCCATGGAATGCAACTTAACTCAATAATAACTCGCATTTGATAAACTTGGCAAACAACTTTTCATCTCTCAATGTTTGTAGCACCATCCTTAAATGTCTTATGAGCTCTACCTCACTCTAGGAATAGATTAAAATATCATCGATGTATACCAAAATAAATATATCTAGGGTTTGAATATTATATTCATGAGATTTATAAATATTGTCAGTGCATTGGTTATATAAAATGACATCACCACAAGTTTAAAATGTGCATACCTTGTTCGAAAAGTTGTCTTGGGAACATCACACTCCATTACCCATAATTAATGATAATAAAATTGAAGATCAATCTTAGAGAAGTAACTATCCCATTAGAATTGGTCAAATAAATCATCTATTCTAAAAAGTGGATACTTCTTATTCATGGTCAACTTATCGAGTTGCCAGTAATTAATGCACATTCTAAGTGAAGCATCTTTATTCTTCACCAACAAAATTGGAGCATCCTATGGTGACTTGGTTATCCTTATCAAACCCTTCTCCAACAAATTTCTCAATTATTTTTTTAACTCTTTTAGGGCCATATAGTGGGGAAGAATAGATATAGGTTGGGTATAGAGGAGGAGATCTATTCCAAAGTCAAGTTCCCTTTCAGGTGGAATACTTGGAAGGTTATTGGGAAAGATATCAAAAAACTCATTAACCACGAGGACCGACCCATGGAAGGAATGTCAGAATTAACATTCCCAACCCTCACTTGATGATAGGAACAAGCTTTAGCAATTAATTTTCAAGCTTTAAGATAAGAAATGAACTAACTCTCAACTACCAAATCATGACCATTTCTCTCAAGGATGGGATTACGAAATTGGAACCTAACACTATAGATTCTACAATCAATAAAGGCAAGAGATGCATGCAACCAGTCCATCCTAAGAATAGTATCAAAATCCACAATGTCAAGTTCAACAAAATCACAATGTAAGATTTTATGCAGAATAGATAGAGGGCAACCCCTATAGACCCTTCTTGACACAATAGACTCACCATTGGGACTAGACACTAAAAAAGGTTCATATAATATTTTGGGACATATATTAAATCTATTAGCAAGGAATGGGATAATGAAAGATAAGGAGTAACCCAGATCCAACAAAACATATATCTCAAAATAAAGAAAACCTTTAACATACTAGTGACAACATCAGGCGCCTTATCCACTCCTTGCCTCTCTTCAAGAGCATAGATCATTTGTGATATAGAGCATCACCTTGTTGACCCCATTAAGACCCTTGAACTCTATGATCACCATGTTTGTGGGAACAACCATCTCTACCTCTATTTGGAATATTTGGACAATCAAAAAGCTTGTGGCCTATCATTCTACACCCATAGCTAGTAACAGAATTGCTCAAGCATTTAGCACTATGATTCTTCCCACAAGTTGGACACCTAGGGAATATCTGTACACCACTATTACCACCACCTTGATACTTAGTGTTTAGAACCTTATCACTAACAAACCTTTGAGTTGGAGCATGAAATGACCCTTGGCCATGATTTTTTTTGCCTTGTTGATAACGACCACTTCCACCATTCTTGGCACCTTGAAACACACCTCCTTCAAAATGAGCCTTCTTGGGCTCCCCCATTCTGTTATTTCTAAACTGCTCTCCTTTAATTTTCTCAGTATAATTTATAAACAAGATATTTCCATTTCCATTACAACTATAACAGTGCTACATTCTTCATTAATAAAGTTTTTAGAAGTAAGAAATCTTAGGACAAGTTCTAAGGCACGATGTGGAATATGAAAGAAGTGAGTCATTTCCAAGATGTCTTATAGCCTCTTATTCATAGTTGTAACACATGTCACAACTATGAACAAGACTCTATTTGATGTAGTGTGTTATATTCCGAGGACCATTTTACAATCCTTGTGCTATGATATCAAACTTGTCACGACCTAAACGTAGGACCTATATTTGACATGGCGAATGATGAACCCAAAGGTACCTTAAAAAAGCCTCATAGATTACATAAAGTACATCACTGGTATAGACAATAAAACAAGCAAATACTTAGGGATAGAGCATTAAAGATAACTAACATAAACATAAGAATAAGAGTCAAGCAAATACATACATATCCAAATATCAAACAACACCTCTAAGTCATAAATAGTGCAGGGGCTTAGACATGTCACAAGCTCACATTCAATTGTATAAAAAGTGGAACAAAATGTCATTATCATAAAACAAAAGGTAGATAGCAGTGTTATTGTCCCTGATCTAGAGGATTCACCGATGAAACAAAGTCTTCAATCCACAAATAAACCATAAGTATGAAAAGGAGGATTATCGTCGGATCCTACATAGTAATATCATGTAATCAAAATATATGTTAATACTTTGGAATGTACTAAGGATTTTGGATACAATACAAAAAAAAAATCATTTGTAGGCAAGTTGCACAATCATAGCAAGGATAATTAGCTAAATATGTAATGCATGATCAATGTCTCATTTAAAACATGCTTGAAGGAACATAAACATCATAGTATATCATATACATAACTATGTAAGAGGAGATAATAACCGATACGAAGACCATTCCATCTATAATATAAGAATCTTGATGTTGCCTCGATACTGGAGAAAGTGTAGCCTACTTACCATGATAGAATGTATTCAACCTTACCAACCCAACCCATTTTAGTCAGTATTACATATGGATCCACTAACGTGAACCCTATAGGCATATAAATATCATCCTACGGTGCCACGTAGTTATGAGATAAAAGGCTTTATATAAGGAACTTCGAGATATTCCCCCACCACAAGCCTCATCCAGTGCCAAGTCAACTCCCAGAAAATAAATATCATGAAAATTTACTAGTCATGTATTCATAAATTCAATAATAATCACAGTTCAAAACTTGTAAAGAATTCATACTTGTAGAGTAGCTTATTCAAAACCTTAAGCAACTTAAGTATGTGAGAATTGTCTTTTCACATAAAGAATCCATCAAATTGTGTGACAAAATCTTTCATCAACATTAGCTTATCATTCAAGAATTCTCATATACATATATCAATAGGTTTCATAAATATTCGATTGGAGTTGCGGTCATACAAGCCATACTTTCATGGAAAAGAAGTAAAGTGGGTTCTAGTAAAAATATCTTTAACTCATGTATTTCAATGAGAACATGCATAAAAACCATAAATTTCATCAATTTAAATCACTATCTAAACAACCCACCATGCATTTCAAAGACCCAATATAACTTGATATATGAATACTTGGTAAACCAACAATTTCATGCAATGGAGAGTCAATTTATATCAAAATAGGTAAATAAAAGTCAAATAACTCATAATTTATGCATTTGGCATCATAGCATGAAAATTCATGAAGTTAGATAACTTAAATTAGGAGAAATTTGTAAAGAAAACTTAGGCTTCATGGGTGAACAGAACCCATGAATAAACCCACATACCTTTGAGAAAAATAGAGAGAAATGTTGAAGAAGTCATGAATTGGGTGAAGAGCTTGGAAGAAATTGGAGCATGTTCTTCAATGGAGGACTTGGGGTCTTCTTCTTCATTGAGAGAGAAATGTGACAATAATTGAAAGAGGATAGTTATTAGGGCTTGAAATAGGCATAAGAGGGTAAATTTAGGGGAGAAGGGTGAAAATACTCATTTGGGAATGTAAAAAACTATCATCAAAAGTCAAAAAATGACATTTAGATGAGTTTTGATAGCTAAATAGGTGAGCTAGAGGTTTTCTTGCTTAGCTTTGATGATTTGCCAAATGGAACCTTCAAATCCGCCTATATGATAGTTTTTGAGAGTTATTGGGATAATTCGATGACCATAATCAGGGATAACCAAATGCATTAGCCAGTCGCCTAAATGTCACTCAGCTTGTCAAATCACACAACCTAGACATGCTTTAGTAAAATGCAATGACCTTTTGCTTTGAGCTATTCATAAGGCAAAAACTGATGCATTAGAAAGACAATTCAAAGACCTACAATTCCATAGGTAGTGGGTCACCTAATTCTTTATGTGCAAACAAATATGGCTATTTAAATATATCCCTTGTACAAACTCATACTGAAACTGAGATTGTACGAATACTTGGGACTTAACTAGATGTAAGAGATTCCTTATGACTCTGAATAGCATATAATACACTTATTACCTAATAATTGATCCTATCACTTTAGAAGATATCGAGTTGAGCCTATATGCATATGTGGAACATCTCAAGTCTTACCTTAAGATCTGGGGCATGATACGCCCCCACCTCAAGCCTCTTTCAGTCCTAACTCAAACTTCACAGAATACATAAATATAAGGTACAATAGTCAATGTCATACTTCATAGCATTTTAGTAATCTTAATCTCATAGTTTGTAAAGTTGAAATGGTAGACAAGTAAGCTACTTCAAATCATAAGAATAACTCATTTACCAATCTTGTATGAAATTTGACTATATTTCCCATCTTATCAACTTGTACAAAAATAGGTTCTTGTGTTACATTTCATAATCATGATTGCAATAATACTTCAAGACTAAAAATCTCATTGATAAATCATTGCTTTAAATCAAAATTAGGGCAAACCATGGGTTCATAGTCAATTGAGTTTGAAATCATAAAATTCAGAAAAATTCATACATATTCATGTAATTGAAGATAATTCATATCATAATAAAGACAACCCATCACAATTTATAAACCCTAGATAATAGATAAGTAAAATTTCTAGAAATTCAATTAAAAGTCATGCAATTTATACAATTGCTAAGACTATAGATATAATTAAACATAAAATTCATGTATGTATTATAAATCATGAATTTAAGAGTAAAATAATGAAACCCATAAAATTACACTTTGAAATTGAAAGAGATTGAATTAATTTTCAGACCAATAGGTGAAGACCCGCACACCTAGCCGAAGAAACTCAAGAAATTTTGAAAAATTTGACCTTAAATTCCTTAGAGAATTTGAAACCCTAGCTTGATTCAATGAATAATCATTGAGAGAGAAACCTTAGAAGATTTTATGAGAAAATTTGGGAGAGAATGAGATTATATCTTGAAATGGTCAGGGGAGGTTATAGCCAGTTATAAGCTCAAAATGACATAGTTTAGGGCTTAAACTTGTAAGAAATGACCAAAAACCCCTCATTAATAACTATCGAATCTGACCTTCTAGCCCCATATGGGTGGTAAATCAAACTATCATTAATGGATTAAGGGTTCAATCCTTGATACACTTTTAAGTTTCTGAAATTAGTCTCTGATCCTCATCTGTGAACCCATCTCTATAATTGATATCTCCTCTTTTTGCTTGTGATGGCCATCGTAATTCTTTCCTAGACTTAGAAAAATTTAACCTCTCTAAGAATGCAAACCATGAACACAAATTATGGTCTGCAGTTTGTACTATATCCTGTAAAAGTCCCACATCCGGTGAAACTTCCAAACTTCAAAAACTCATTTCATCCCTGTCTATGAGCACTCCTTTTCAACTCTTAGATCCTTCTACGGGTCATAAAACCCTTTTCATGCTTTGACTTCCAAATTATAAAATTTTACTAAGTCCAAAATGCATCCACGAGACCTCTCTATGCCTATGAATTAAATCATGAGTCATAGATAGGCTCATACTTACCTTCCTAGAACAGAATTCCTACAACTTTTTTAGTTTCCAACTTTTCAACTTAGAGGGTGTTATAATATCTCCCCCTTGGGAATATTTATCCTTGAATAAGACAAAAGCAAACTTCAGTAGAGTATAAAAACAACCAACAACTCAACATAAATACAATAATGAAACTTAAAATATAATTTTCATAAAATCCTTAAACATATGCATCAAATATCATTCAAAATGGTCTCATGATAATGTATGCATGCGATATGACAAGTAAAAAGCTAGTACACAAGAATTTGGAGGAATAGTTCATAAAAAGGTTCCTTAGGCTTGAATAGAAGGATAGAGGTACATATATCATTTCTTCATGTCCTCTTCCACTTTCCATGTAGCACTCTCAACTTTTTGGTTCCTCTATGGCATCTTAACATATGCACTTCCTTGTTTCTTAGTCTCGTGGCGGTCCAAAAGTTCAATCGGCACTCAAATTCTTTTCAATACTCACATCATACAATGTAAAAATGGTGTTTGGCTCACCCATAAACTTCCTCAACATTGAGACATGAAACATTAGATGAACCATAGTGTAAAAACCCAATGCAGCGACCTAATCATTACACATCAATTGAGATACCTAAGGGGCCCTCACCTAAGCCATCTTAAATATCTTAAACATTGATAGGTATTAAACATACAAAAATGTGAAAATGAAATGCGAAAGGGTCTGTAGGCCTTTTTAAGACAATGGATGAACATTAAAAACCATGAATAACTAACATATTTTTTTCCATAGAACATACCAACTACTACATTGACGGACGAAACTGGTAAGGTCAATTTCAATTAAATAGAAAAGACTCTATAATAAAATAACATAGAATGTAAAACCCTTAAAGGGCCAACATATACATCATCTCAAAATAATATACAAGCCAAAAATAAAAATGGTAGAGTCTCGAATTAAGGGATCACCATAAATAAAAGTGCTAGTCTTGAATGCCAAATACTAGCCACGAGCCGGTGGAGGAGCACATGTCCCTACATGGTTAAATGATGCAGTGAAAATATACATTAGTACATTGTAATATACTAAGTATGTGAGGTGTGATGCATGCAAAAAATTGTAATACCATCATTCGTAAGTAAGATATTTACATATACATGACGTAATAAGGTACATAAATATGAGCTTAAGCATGCACACGGAATATCACTCATTATAAATAAGAGTCAAAGCATGAGAAAACACATAAAATAGAATCATATCATAGAATCATAAACTTGTGGGAGAAGACCTTAACCGATATATAAGACCATGTGAGCTACTAGATGGAATCTGACATAACCCCCTATGTTGGCACAGGGAGACCACTTGTTGGATGGAACTCCTTCAACTTTGCACTTGGATCTACTAGCCTAGCCTACAGGGCTCTTATAGTGGCACATAGTTAGGGATATTGAGATTTATCTTTGATGGGTCATGCCTCAACTAGCGAAATAAATCCCATACTCAACTCTACTCGGTGCTAAGTTATCCTATGAAATCATTAAAGGACGTATCTTAGTAAAATTAATGACACTTAGAATCATAAGCAGTAATCATAGGAGTAGCTAAAGCTTAGCAACCACCAAGTCAGAATTTTCCTTTCATCTTAGAAGCTTTTCTTAAATATCTTTTAGGACAATTGTCTACATGCTTATAGCCAAAACTTAACTTTAATGCCCCAATTATCGTCATAATCATGCAAGGCTTTACTTGAAAACTAGATGGGCTAGACTTTTATAATCGAACAGTCATAAATAACATAAATTATGAAAATATACTTCTTTAAAGACATGTAAACAACCCATATCTAAAAATTAACAAACCCATAATTATGGTGGTCATCAATAACAAAACTATATGCATATACTTTGTAATATATCAGAACGTATCATAAAAAGCATTGAATATATAATGTAACATGAAATCATCATAAGCATGCATGTTAACTTGAAAAAACTTCAAGAAAAGGTAAAATACTTTAAGGAGTACTTTATGGGTGGAAGGATACCCATAAATTAATTGCACAAACCTTGAGAAGATGTGGGGAAAACAAACTTGAAGCCTTTGAGAAGAACCTTGAATACTCTAACTTTTGCCTTGCCTTCTAGAGAGAGTTTTACCTTAGAGAAAATTGAGAATGGAAGAATGAAAGATTAAATAGGGGTCCTAGGGCTTTAAGGTCGGCTTTGGGGGTCCCTTTTGAACGTAAACATGATGTGGTTTAGAAAAAGTAATCCTAGAATAGGCAGAAATACCCCTCATTAAAACTGTCAGGTTGATCCTACGTAAGCCCGTTTAAGATCCACGTAATGAACCACAGACTCTAGGTCCTGCTCATCCTATTAACTTTTCCAAAATTCCTAAAACTAATTTGCTAAACTCAAAACTATGAATCCTTTTAACGGGCCATCGATTGGTCTACGACTCGTAGAGTCATTCTACACTTAGCCAGTTTTTCCATTTTCATGGACCCGAGTCATGAAGTGATTCTACGGGTCATATATTCATTTATGACCCATGATGTTAATTCATAGACAACTTTCCAGCAAAATCCATATTTTGTTCATGTCTGATAGTCCCACCCATGACCCTGTCTATGGACCGTCGTCCTTTTTATGAGTCATCATTGGGTCCTTGAGTTTCGGACACTTGGAAACTTTTTCCTTTTCCTAAAGTTAATGTTTAAGGTCTAAACCTACTAATAGTAACTCCTACTATAGGTTGTAAGTCATCCTCGTGAACTTGACTTCAGGTCATTTTTCAGGCCAACTTTCTATACTCTTAGGCTCCTAAATTAGGGTTCGTTACAATATCTCCCCCTTGGGAATATTTGTCCGCAAATGTACTTAATGTAGGCTCTAAGGAGTAAATCATCAACTAATAATCCGGTAATAACCCAGTATGCATGTAAAAATGCAACTCAAACATCATTTCATTAAATTTTCAAAATCTATAGTTAAAACATATCTTAAAACAATCCATAAACATAGAAATAAATTCATGTATCATGTAAAATTAAAATGCAAGGAATTGGATTTTTTTGGGAGGAATTTATTAATATATTAGGCCTGAGTAGAGTGGAATGGATATGGGTAATTCTTCATCATATCCACTTCTGCTTCCCATGTAGCATCCTCGACTTGTTGATTTCTCCAAAGCACTTTGATAGATACATATTCCTTGTTCCTTTGGTTTTTTACTTGTCGATCTAGAATTTCAACCGATACCTCTTCAAAACTCAAGTCATCTTTAATGTTCACATCATGCGAAGGAACTATGGAGTTTCTTCCTCAATATCCACATATGAAATACCAGGTGAATCAAATATATCTCATTGGGTAGGTCCAACTCATATGCCACCTTTCTTACTCTATTCACCTCCTTGTAAGGCCATACATACCTATGGCTCAATTTCCCTTTTTAACCAAATTGGATCGCACCTTTCCTCGGAGTCACCTTCAAGTAAACCCAATAATCGACTTGGAACTCAATTTTCCTTCTTCTTATATCATAGTAGCACTTTTGTTGACTTTAGGACATTTGAAAATTTTCCTTTATGATTTTAATTTTCTCCATAGCATTCATTACTAAGTTTGGTCCTACTGATGCCACATTATTAACTTTAAACCATTTGATGAGCAATCTACATCATCTATCATACAACGTCTCAAATGCTGCTATCCCAATACTTGCATGGAAGCCATTATTGTAGGCAAAATCGATAAGTGGCAAATGCTCATCCTAACTTTCCTTAAACTCCAACACACAATCTCTGAGCATATCCTCCAAGCTTTAAGTAGTCCTCTCGGCATGCCCCCTGGTTTGGGGATGAATAATGGTACATAACTTCACATTTGTACCAAGTCCCCTTTAGAAAGACTTCCAAAAGTAAGAGATGAATTGGACTCAAGAATCCGATATGATGGACAATGGAACCCCATGCAACCTCACCAATACTCAGATAAGGGTGCATAATCTTTGGTACTAAATATAATTGAGCCAACTTTGTCATATGGTTAACTATCATCTATATGGAGTCAAAATACATTTTGGTCTTTGGAAAACCCACTATGAAGTCCATGTTGATCTTTCCCCACTTCAATGTAGGAATATCAATATCTTGTCCTAGGCCACCCGACCTTTGGTGTTCAACCTTGACTTGTTGGAAATTAGCACCTTTGGACACAAATTGGGAAATGTCCTTCATTTTATTTCACCAATAGATCTCCCACAATTCTATATACATCTTTGTATTACCGAGACGAATGGAGTATGAAAAGTTATTAGCTTCTTGCATTATCATCTTTCTTAACTCACGGTCAATTGGCATGCATAACCTCCCATGATAACTAAGTACCTGTCTCCTATTTGTGCAAGAACTTCTATCGTTCCATCAATTACTAAGGGTTTCAAGTCAACTAAGATAGGATCAAGGTCGTGCTTAGTATTAACCTCCTCAATCAAAGAAGATGTAGACCCATGAAAAACCATTGCCCCGCTATTTCAAGATTTATTCAACTTTACACCTAATCTATCCAACCTATGACATTTTTGGCCAACTCCCCTTTTCCATCATCTTCAAGATGAGACATGTTAGCCATGTAAATTCTATTAAAGGCATAAGATACCATTTTAGCTTTTTTTGGGTGATACTTCACGCTTATGTCATAGTCCTTGAGCAGCTCTAACCACCTTTGTTGCCTCAAATTCGATCCTTTTAGGTGAATATATAGTGGAGGCTCTTGTAGACAGGGAAGACATCTACAAGAACCCTATACAAGTATTGTCGCCAAATATTCAAAGAAAACACCACCACTACAAGCTCAAGATCATTAGTTAGGTAATTCTTCTCATGCTCTTTTAATTGTCTTTAGGCATTGATGAGTCTATACATCAAAGTTATTTTGTGGCTAGTTTGCTAAGAAATATTGTCCTCAGTGTGCTATTATTTCCAATCCCTAACTAACATTCATGTGTTATGAAAAGAAAGGGAATTAAAAGTGAACTAATGGATAATACTTGATAAATCTTACAAAAGGAGCAAAACTATCAAAAAAGCAAAGCAAAGTAGTATCACCTACATATTCAGTGATCCACCAAACACTCAAAGAGACCATCTAGCATTATTGCAACTAAGATTTCAAGCCTAACTCAAGAAGGTGGTCAAAATTGATGTCACCAAGCATATTTAGCATACTGTTGAATGGCTCAAGAGACCTCCAAAAGTTGCACTACTCAAAGCCCCAAAATCATAAGAGGAAGGCGATAAGAGAAGAACTTTGGTGAATATATAAACTACATTGGCAAAGTAAAGCACCATCAACTTATATTATAGTGAAAAAAGCCTTTAATAGATGCAGACAAAAGTGGTCAAGTTTATATTTGGCGTATAGTCAAAGTGCTCAGTGGTGGCTATCCTTAACTGCAGAATGGCAACTCAGAGAACAAACTCCTATACTTTTGCATAAATTATTTCAGAAAATTAGAAAGAATACTATACATATCAGTAGTTTTATAGAGAGAGTAGTAGTACATAGGACATTCCATGCTCTAGAGTACAAAGGAGTGATACGGTTTCAAGTTCTTAGGAAGCAAGACTTGAGGAGATCTGCTAGTGTAAATCAACTTTTCTCTATTTAATCTTGTTACTCATGACTTCAAATGCTATTTTTGGTGTTGAATTTCTAATTTCTAGCATGAGTGGCTATAACCCCCATGTTGAGGGTGTGCTAATAATATGAGTTCTTGATTTTTTTATTGGGTCTTTGATATTTTGACTTATTTGTTGTTGATTTGAGTGAAGTTCAATCTATTCCTATGTTTAATCTACAATTTCAAGGTTGAAAACTTATAGTTCAATTTAGATCTCTAATTATTGCTTTAACTGGAGTGATTGGAGTGTGAAATAGATGTAATCGCTAGAAATCTTTTGAGGTTTCAGTTGAAGTCTATAACTATAGATTCAATGGCTATGATTTTAGGGGTTTCGCTATGACTTCCTAGGCAAAGAATGTTCTCGACGGTCCGTACATGATATCATAATTAAATTATATTAAACACTCGTGTGTCATAATTGAACATGAGTTACTAGCAACTTAGCCTATTCACTCATTATTAACTCAGTTAGTCAAATATTTAGACCCAACTAGTAGATCGATTCCCATATTTGCACATCTGCAACATCTCTTTTAATTTCTTTATTAATTCGCTAGTTAGATATTATGTAGTTGAATGTTTATTTTAATTATTGTAACCCCTTCGAACCTACAACTGCTTAGTCTAATGAACCACTTCAATTAGTGAATCCTAATTCCTTAGGGATTCGACCCAAACCTCTAAAGTTGGATTATTATGTTGATGATAATTGCCCCCGCTTTCTTTGAGTAGTTAGGTTGAGCGACATCAAAAATGACGTCCTTACCAAGGAATCAGTGAGTTCATAACTGAAGTGTTCGTTGAGCTTTGATCTTGTAGCTAGAATTATTTACTACTTTATATTTGTTTTTTCTATTGAAAAATTGGTGTCAAGGTCGAATACCACGAGAGCGTCCATGGTGAGAACATTGGAGATGCTAACGATATACAGGGTGTTAATTTCGACCAACTAGGAGAGACATGTGATATCTAACTACCCCTATAGACCGGAGGAGTTAATTTTCATGTGAGAAGCACTATGTTGCAACTCCACTAGCTAAAAGGACTATTTGGAGGATTGGCCATAAGGATCCTTATGAATGCCGCAAAAATTTTACTGATGTCTATCTCCATTTCAATTTTAGGGGAGTGAACAAAAAAGCCATCAGACTGAGGCTGTTTCTATTCTCTATCATTGGAAAGGCAGTAAGATGGCTAGCTGAGTTGCCTTCTGATTCTATCACTTCATGGGAGGAACTTGAAGATGTGTTCCTCAAAATATTTTTCCCTTCCTCGAAGATGGTAAAGCCGAGAAGTAGTATTTAGAACTTCAAATAGATTAAAGGTGAGCCATTGCCTGAGACATAGCTTTGATTTTAGAAATTGTTACTTCAATGTCCTAATAATGGAGTTACAGACCATTTGCTAATGCAGTACTTCTATGTAAGCATTGACACAGTCAACAAAGGGCCGGCTGACTAGCTGGTAAGAGGTAGAATAAAGAAGAAAACATTCTCTTTAGCTTATGACCTCCTAGATGACATGACAAAAATCAATGGAGCAGGGTACATGAGGGATAACCTTGCATCTTCAAGTCATAGGGGTCCATCTAAAGAGCATCTTGCTAAAGATCACGTGAGTGATGAAGGTACGGCTAAGATGCTAACTTAGCTTGATCTCTTGACTAAACATTATATGGGAGAAACTTGTAAGAGTGTAAATCTTGTGGGTGATACGAGTGAGGTGATGTTTATTAATTCTCCATTTGAAGGTGTTTACAATAAGGAGGTGCATTTTATGGGCAACCAAATGGTGGGTTCTCGGTCGACATTTCCAAGGCCACCCCAGAATCAAGGTTAGAACAATAATGATGCTAGATGGTAAGATCTACATTGACTAACCAACTGTCACGACCCAAGCGTAGGACCTAGACATTACCGGCGAATGGGAACCTGAAGGGCCTAACCAAACCTCTAATTAGCATATCAATTACACATCCTTGGTCTGGGAAGAAAAGTAAACAAAACAAGAAGAATCTAAACAAGGGAAAGGGACTAAGGGAAGTCTTTGATAGTATAAAACATAGTATAGTCAAAGCTCAAAGCATAAATACATCATTTATTCCAACAACACCTCTAAAAATAGATTGGACAGGGGCATGAACTTTTCGGGCTCACCCTTAGATTACCAAAGTTTAACATAAACGGATAATAAAAGCACGAGTAGCATACCTAGCATCCCCAAATATGAGGACTCACCGAAGCTTATCTTCAAGATGTCGAAGACTAGCCAAATGGAAGATGACCGTAAAGAGCTCCGGTTCCTAATGGTGACAACACGTAGGCATAGAGTATGCACTAGTAAATTTGAATATACTAAGTACGTAGGAGCAATGAAACAATACATAACTAACATAGTCAAAATGCATAACCATAAGCAATGTATAAGTATGATAACAGTATGGCATGCATGATCAATGCTTTAAGTAAAACATGCTTGTAAATCTTATGCTTGTATATAGTATATGTGTAGTAAGAGACTATAACCAACATAAACCAAGCAAACTATTACTTGGAATCCAAGGCATGTCACCCCCTTGGAAGGTGATTAAGGTACGTACCCCTCAACATGGTAGTACAAGCATATCAGCCCCCGACAAGGTGGTCAACATATATATCCCTCAACGTGGTATTTTGGATGATGATATTCACACTCTAATAAAAAATCAGTCGTTGTCTGTAATTAACATAATTGAAGGTTAGGGTCAAATGCACATAAATAAAAGGCTTGACTACAAGACTTCACTATTAATCATTTCAAGCATTTATAACTAAAATTTCTAAAGGTTTTTTTTTGTAATTCAAAGAATAACGTAAAATAAACACTACACAACAATATGTAAAATACTTAAATTTAGGAACAACTTATGAAATGTGTTCCCCACAGTCCATAAAGTAGATTACCCTAGATAACATAACTACAATTGGAGATTCGCATGCAGGAGGGTAACTTAGGTTCTTTCAGCCTTGTTGTGAAGGTGAAGGTCAAATTTTAGCATGGCACTTAGTTGGCTACCATGCCGTGCCAACTAATTACTACATATTATCCCAGTCAACCTCCCTTTGGTCACGTTTGGTTGATTAGATGAGAATATATCAATCAAATCTGATCATCCATTTTCTTTTTCCTATTTATCACTACCTTGGTCGGGATTGTGATAGTAGGCGAGGTTTGGTGTTGGCCACCACCAAACAATAATATATATGAAGAGAAATAGATAATACATGCAAAACTCCAACAGAGAAATGCAACAAACCTAGGTCATCTCAAGTCAACTACCGATGGTTCCTACAACCCCAAGTCGTAGGTGCTTAGCTACTCATTGCTAAGGCAAAACCAACAAAGATGCATATACAAGACATAGATAAGAGTTTTACCACAAGAAATAAAGAATGAAGACACCACAAGTTGTAAACCACAAGCTTGGTAGACCAACAATAAGCACAAAGAAACATTTACAATCCCTAAAGTTTGGTTTTCCAACCAAAAATGATAAACTAAGCTAAAACCTAAAAGTTTATTGAGAGTATATTCAAAGTTGATAAAAACTTCTCTGTTTCAAATCTCCCTTTTTAAAACCCTAACATAAACTATATATAGTGTTGACAAAATAATCCTAAAAATTACACAGAAAAGACAACTGGCAGCTCGTACGCCTCGTAGGTACTTCTCATAGGATGGCCTACGAGTCATAATTAGGGTCTTGTATAAAGTTCTTGTCATCTTGTACTCAACTAGTATGACCTATTGGTACGATTTGTAGTTTGGGCTCCGACTCTTATGTTTCTCCCTTAATCTAGGCCTTCAGTTTTTTATCCAACATTTTGGCTTTCTGATTCCTGCTACAAGTCCACCTATATGAGTCGTAGAGGAACTTAAGACTCTTACGATGACCTCGCAGGGGTGACCTCCACTTAGCAAATTTCTTACATTTTGGTCTCTATTCCTTTAACAACCATACCTTATGACTCGTAGCTTGGGCTACAACTAGTAGGTGAGCTCGTATGTCCTACGCTTTAGCAAATTCTGCAATTTTTTTCCAAAATCACGCCAACCTATCTTTTCTGCATGAACAAAACAAAAACACATATTAACCATAAAAAGTCACATTAAAAACTCACAAAATCCCTTGTTTTAGGCATCAAATGTATTGTATTTTGACAGCATATCAACACCCTCAACTTAGAATTGTTGTTTGTCCTCAAGTGATGACTTAATCTACGCAGACAATGAAAAGTACATAGTAGTTATACCATGGCATATACATCTTTCACTCTAATCCAGGTACCCAACTATGATTTTCAAAACCAGATTGTATAGTTATTGAGCATCATAATACATGATAAATCTACCAACCCAACTATGATAAGCTAAGAAACATCAACTATCCACAATCACTGGTGTAGCCATATGCTAATCAAGTAGTGCAAATGCCCTCATAGAAAAGAAGTCCCTCTTACTAACTTAAGAAGCATTTAGAATTTACGGACTGAGGAAACATTCTCACTCTCACAATTGAAATTCAGGTATATTAACTAACACCATAGGCTTGTCTCTATACTCATCTTCTAACTTGGTGATAAAGTGGATCTGGATCACTTTAGGACATATAGGCTTGTAACATAGGTTCAGGGGGCTTTGGTATGGCATTTTGGGCAACTAGTGACTAAAACCTATCTTTGAACCATGTCTACCAACACTTTTTTTGCTTTCATAACCCAACCTTTTTTACTAAATCCACGCTTATTATTATGTTTCAAACTTTTTTATGGGTGTTTTTTTCTATTTTCAGTTGTGCCTTATTTGTGAACTTCATTCTTGCTACTTTTTTTTCAATTCAAGGAACTTTTCTTTTCTTTTTCTTTACTCAGCTCATGATTTTTTAGTTCTTTCTTTATTTCCCAACTAACCACCTCATTGTCATTAACTTACCCCAATAAGAGTCACCCTCAACTTAGGGTTTTAGCTTGAGGTAAAGTATGCAATATCCATTCCCAAAACTAGGGCCACAATTTATAGCCACCCTCAACTTTGGATTTTAGACTCAATTAGGTTGACATATTCAAGGATAGATCAGGGCCAATATCAAGGAATTTTCATCAAACAAGGTTAAGCTAGTAAGGTATCAAGAAAGAATGAGTACAAGAAAAACTCAAAAATTTGGAACAAGGGATTCACTCACACATTTGGTGGGTCATTTAGGCTAAAAAAGGGTTCACTAAAAGAACAAAAGTCTGAGATCATTTCCCAATCAACTACATCATCAAACTAATTTTAGAGTAACAAGGCATGTTCTAAGTCCATGCAATATGCATGAATACAGCAAGATAAGCTCACAACACATATGGCATTGCACCCACAATCAAGTATAGACTCACAGGTCATGCTTCAAGCCTCAACTTACCTTGACTTTATCAGAACAAACATCACCAGATCATCAAAATGCATAAGTGCATTAACAATCACAATCTCAAAAGTTTTTGAGGGTACCTAATTTTTTCAAATCATTCAAAAAGTATTTAAAGCCTCTGTATATGCCAACACATAAGACTACGATAAATTTACAAATTATCTACACTTCCTTAACATGCCAGTTCAATAGAAAATTAACTATCCACAAGGAAAAAGAATCACAACCAAAAAATCTTGGGATAAAATATTGGGGAAGCTATAGACTCGAGGCTACTCAGATTTGACCTTAATCCATAACTTCTCACACCCCATCAAAATAGAATACTTTGTCCTCAAAGTAAAGACACATAGAAGAGGTACAATTGGCATACCTTGGGTTGCTTCCCAGGACGTGCCTGATTTATTATCATGGCACGACAGGAAGCTTTTGTGCTCATGCCTTCTCAAGGTCCCAATCTTCCACTATCTTAATTTCTTCCATGTCAACCATGTACAATTTGTCCCTCTGTCCATTGACTTTTAAAGTTTTACCATCCTTGGTTTCCAACTCAATGGCCCCATTATTCAAAACGCGTAACGATCTGAAGGGCCCTATCCACTTAGATCTGAGTTTCCTAGGAAACAACCTCAACTTAGATTTATAAAGCAACACTTTGTCTCCTAGAGCAAATTGGCGGTTCTCAATTCAGTGATCATGCTGAACTTTTATCCTTTGCTTGTGCAATGCAAAGCTCTCATATGCTCGTAGCCTAAACTTATCAAGTTCATTTACTTACATCAATCTAGATTTTGTTGCTTCATTTTGATCTAGATTTAACTTCTTAAGTGCTTATATTGGCCTTCTACTTAAGCTTAACTGGTAGGTGACATGCTTTCCCAAACCCCAATTGATAAGAGTACATTCTGATTAGGCTTTTAAAAGCAGTGTGGTAGGCCTATAAAGCATTATCCAACTTTTTTGTCCAGTCAGTGTGATTTACATTCACTATTTTGGATAGGATTTGCTGGACTTTCCTATTTGATAATTCTACTTGCCCACTTGTTAGGGGATAGTATGGGGTTGCTACTTGATGCTTCACATCATATCTTTCAAGGAGACATTTGAACAATTGGTTGTAAAAATGAGAACCTCCATGACTGATAATTTCCCAAGGTGTACCGAACCTGGAGAAAATATTTTTTCTGAGAAATTCGATAACACTCATACCTTCATTGTTCGGTAATGCTATGGTCTCTACCCATTTAGAGACATAATCAACAACAACCATAATGTACTTATTACCATGTGAGCTAACATAGTGTCCTATAAAGTCAATATGAAACACTGAATAGTTCTATCACAAAAATAGGATTTAAAGGAAGTTCATGCCTTTACAAGATCCTGCCCTCTCTTTGACATCTATCAGATGACTTTACGTAATCATGGGCATCCTGATGTATAGATGGACAATAGTATCCATAGTAACACCTTGAAAGCAGTTCAAACTTCGCTGAATGACCCACTAATGAAGAGTGGCATGCTTCAAGAATAATTATCATTTCCACTTTTGGCACACATCTGTGGTTGATCCCATTCGCGCAAATATGACATAAATAAGGCTCATTCGAAAAGAACTTTTTTACATTATGTATAAACTTGTGACACTGATGGGTGTTCAAATCAGAAGGCACTATATAACATACCAAATAGTTGGCATAGTCGGCAAACTAGGGTACAAGGTCATGTGATGCTGCCAAAATTTTCTCATTGGGGATAGAGTCATTAATGTCAAGTCCATCGTCAAACTTTACCATAGCTTCATCTTCCAATATAGAAAGGCATTTGGCTACCAAATTTTTTTATCCTTTTTTGTTGATAACATCGAAATTGAATTCTTTCAAGAGGAGTACCCATTTGATTAATCTTGGTTTTGCATCCTTTTTAGCCATTAAATATTTGAACGTTGCATAGTCTGTGTGCATGATCACCTTAGTGGGTGTGCAATCCTAGTTCAATATCATGCAATTCAAGAGTAAAATGGTATATGAAAACTCAATATAAACCAACTCACGAACTCATGGTAAAACCCTCATGTAAGATACATTGAAATCCCTGTCAAACCTCATCGTAGATAATAGTTCCACAAGCTCAAAATATGCATCGTCACAATAGACAAACCATCTCATATTTTAAGCTTAAAAAAGGTAAACAAGTGTTTCTAATAAATTTTTCATGAAAATCCAACATCGTAAATAATCATAATCCATAATGACAAATACCCATAAG
>JAOTQJ010163812.1:0-27139 GCA_025642045.1 Solanum sejunctum | reverse complement strand
ACCACCCATCAATAAATAATATACTTTACCTTTTAATTACCTTTGAGATGATTCTTTTGGTGGTCACAATATTGGAGTTGTAGGACTATAGATGTAGCACGTGATATGCAGATAATCATACAAGATAAGATGACAATGAAAAGAGTATGATACACAAATAATGAAATGCGTATGAGATGAAACAACTTTTCAACTTTTTTTTTCAACAACAACCCAAGTAACTTGGTATCTATGTATGTATGCAGATTTGAAGGTGACTACGTATAGGAGCATATGAACATGTGAAAGAGTGAAAAAATGATTAATAGTAGTGTCGGAGTTGGTAAGTACCTTTATGTGCCAAGGAAGGATCTATGTTTCATGCCAAATAATATGAACTCAAGTATCCTTATATACCTCGTTGTACGACCTCTCTATTACCTCGAGATAACCTTCCCTTCATTTAAATATTTATCTACAACATAGTAGGTGATAAAACTAGCATTATCAGCCAATAGATACATCTTTGCAGCCGAATCTCATAAAAAAGATAACATACGGGCAATAAATGTATAATAATAAACCCTAGCATATTCTTTCAACCTTTCCACCCCTAATCATATTTTCTAATACACATTCTCATATACATATCATGTGCAGCCTGCTTTAGTGCCATAAAAGTCTTATAACATCCCACAAAGCACAATACAAAACAATTCTACACAACCTACAAATAGGCGGCATACCGCTCATCCCTTTGCCATAGTTTGACGTCAGCAATCTCGAATCAATTTCAACTTTACCCAAACTATACTCAACCCATATATACATAGCACCAACCTAAAAATAGTCTTAGAATAGTACCAAAGAATTCATGAAGGATGTGAGGCAATAGCTTTCCATCCATCAGCCCACAAGTTCATACTAAAAGTACAATTGCAATATCCTAAGAACTCACTTTTGCAGATAGTAAAAGTGGTGCAGCAGTTTAGTTACATCACTAACAAACTATAGTTTGTTAAGAACATAAGTCTTACTTCATAATTCAGCCAACCAAGAAGAGAAAATCCTCTTGAATAAGAAGAAAAGTTCACAACAATCTTTAGGACACATGCTGTCCAAATTTTTTAGCATATACGTAACCAATATAGTTTCTTGTTTTTCATGAAGAAAGCTTACTAAACACACAATTATAATCACTTAGCTTTACATTCAAGGTTGAGAGCCTCCTTAAGAACCCTAAAAGCTTCTTTTGGCTGCTTTACATAGTCAAGAAAGAAGAACAAAGAAGCTTTGTGAAAGTTGAAATTTTCCAAGTCTAAGAATGAATTAAATTTGCTTCTTGTAAAATACTTTGGCCGAATTTCTTTTAACTTTTAAGCCTTATTTTATAAATTTGGTAAGGTACCATTATTCCCCTTTCACTTGGGCCTTATTGGGTTGCAAACTTATGGGCCTCGGCTGCCCACATTTTCCCCCTTTCTCTTAGTTAGTTTGGGCCTAAATTATTAAAGAAATTATGATTTCTTTGGGCTCTTTTAATATCCTTATTGGGCTGAAAATATAGCCCATTTATGATGCTAAAACATGGGCTAAAGTTACACCCTTAACATGGACTTTATTCATAATCAAACTTGGATAAATTCGACGTCGATCCTCATCTCTGTTTAGCTAGCAATTTAAGCTAAGTAAGTAGGTGACTCACTTGTTAGCTTCCTATGTCCTAAAAGCACCTCAATTCTCTCACTTTGTTTGGGGTTGTGATCTCCTGAATTTGACATAAAACTTGTTTACACTCGACCCTCTTCAGCGTTAGACATTCATATCTCCCTCTAATTTGAGATTTAAGCACTTTTAAAAATGGGCGCTAATTTGACCAAACTATTCATGTTTCATTTGCATAGTACTAGTATTGTAAGATGTAGGGTGTTACATCCCCCCCTTAGGAACAGTCGTCCTTGAATGTTAGCAAAATTGTATAGCTTAACCAAGCTTAAATCTTTACTTACATAAACTTTTGACAACACACTAAGTATTCAATCACACGTACCTATTAGTATCCTAATTCTGCATGTTGCACTTCCTCTTTAGCTTTAAATAAGTAAGGGTATTTTAATTTCAATGCATCCTCATCCTTCCATGTTTATTCTTCTGCTTGTTGTTTCCTCCAAAGTACCTTCATTAAAGTTATTTCTTTATTCTTTAGCTTCTTAACTTGATGATCTAAAATAGCAATAGTTATCTCTTTATAGGTGAGATCTCCTGTAACCTGCACATCCTCAATAGGAGTGATATGGGATGAGTCACCTATGCATTTTCGAAGCATTGAGACATGAAAAACTGGATGAATCATTTAAAGCTCCTAGGGTAGTTCTAGATCATATGTAACCTGCTCGAACCTCTTAATAATTTTATATGGCCCTATGGAACGTGGGCTCAGTTTTCCTTTCTTACCAAATCTCATAACCCCTTTCATTGGAGACATCTTTAAAAATACCCAATCCCCTACTGAGAATTCCAGTCCTCTCCTTCTAGTATCCGCATATGATTTGTGATGACTTTGGGCTGTTTCTAGCCGCTGTTGTATTACCTTAACTTTTTCCATGGCTTGGTGTACTAGATCTGGACCAAGCAAGGTGGTTTCACCCACTTCAAACCATCTAATTGGCGACCTACATTTCCTTTCATACAAAGCTTCATAAGGTGCCATCTTAATACTCGTGTGGAAGCTATTATTTAGGCAAATTCAATAAGTGGCAAATGGTCCAGCCAACTACCTTTAAAGTCCAATGCACAAGCTCGCAACATATCTTAAAGTGTTTGAATGGTGCATTCTGCTTGACCGTATGTTTGAAGGTGGAAAGATATACTCAAATTCACTTGTGTCCCTAAACTCTTTTGGAAGGACTTCCAAAACTTTGCAGTGAATTGAGCTCTCCGGTCAGATATAATAGAGATTGGTACTCTATGTAGCCTGACTATCTCTTTGAAGTATAGCTTGGCATACTCTTCAGCTATATAATCACTCCTCACTGGCAAGAAGTGTGCTGACTTTGTGAGTCTGTCGACTATTACCCATAGGAAGTCAAATTTCTGAAATGAGCGAGGCAACCCAGTAACAAAATCTATATTGATCATATCCCATTTTTATGTTGGAAGTCCTATACACTGCATATAACCTCTTAGCTTTTGGTGTTCTACTTTCACTTGTTGGTAATTTGTACATTGAGCCATAAATTCTGCAATATCCTTTTTCATGCCTCCCCACCAAAACATTCCCTTCAGGTTATGGTATATCTTAGTTGATCTTGGACAGATGGAATATCAGTAATGATGGGCTTTTTCCATTATCTTCTTTCTTAATCCACTAATATTAGGCACACATAATCTATTTTGGCAGTAAAGTACTCCATTTTGTGTAAGGTCAAAGCCTTTTATCGTACCCTAACTCACTTTTTCCTTAAGCTGTCACAGAACAGGATCCTCGAACTATTTTTCTTTCACCTCTATTACTAATGAAGACGCTACTGCATTATGTACAATAACCTCTTCCTCTGGAGTTTCAATAATGCGAACTCCCAAATTAGCTAGTTGATATATATCCTTAGACACTCCTTGACTTACTATGGCTTGATCACTAGTATTCATGATTTCCTTATGGCTCAGAGCATTGGCTACCACATTTGCCTTCCCCGAGTGGTAAAGTATATCAATGTCATAATCCTTCATTATCTTTAGCCACCTCCATTGTCTTATGTTTAGGTCTTTCTGCTTTAAGATGTATTGCAGGCTCTTATGATCAGTATATATGTCAACGTAAACCCTATACAAATAGTGGTTGCTTTATGTATCAACTATGTTAGAGGTGCAGAAATAAAAGAAAAACTTTCAACAAACCTTCTGTAATAACCTGCCAACCCTAGAAAGCTCCGAACTTCCATGGGTGTCATAGGCCTTGGCCAATCTTTCACAGCCTCTATCTTTTGTGAATCAACCATTATTCCCTCATAAGACACAATATGACCTACGAATGCCACTGATTTTAGCCAAAATTAACATTTTGAAAATTTGGCATACAACAATAGATCACGAAGAACCTGAAACACTTGTTGTAAGTGATTTGCGTGGTTCTCTTCTGATCTTGAATATACCAAAATGTCATATATATAAATACTATCATGAACATATCAAAGAATGGCTTAAATACCCTATTCATTAGATCCATAAAAACTGTTGGTGCATTCATTAGCACAAATGACAAAACAAGAAATTCAAAGTGACCATAGCGTGTTCTGAAAGCATTCTTATGTATATCTTTCTCCTTCACCCTTACTTGGTGATAATCTGATCTCAAATTAATTTTTGAAAAGCATTTGGCACCCTATAACTGATCAAATAAATCATCAATCCTGGGGAGGGGGTATTTATTCTTAATTATCACCCTATTTAATTATCGATAGTCGATAAAAATTCTCAAGGTCCATTTTTTTTGCGTACAAATAACACTGGTACACCCCAAGGGGACACACTACATCTTATAAAACCCTTCTCCAATAAGTCTTTTAACTGCTCTTTTAATTCACGCAATTCTACTGGGGCCATTCTATATGGAGGGATGGAAATAGGTTGAGTTCCTAGAAGTAAATCAATACCAAAATCTATTTCTCGTTCTAGAGGTAAGCTTGGAAGTTCTTTAGGGAACACATCAACAAATTTATTCACTACTGGAATTGATTAAAGAGTTGATGATTCTGCCTCTGTATCCCTCACTCTAACTAAATGACATATATACCCCTTAGATATCATTTTTCTGGCCTTAAAATAAGAGATAAACTTACTCTTTGGCGCCCCAACATTGCCTTCCCATTCAAGAACTGCCTCATTTAGAAAGTGAAAGTACACTTTCTTAGTTCGGTAATCCACGGTGGCATAGGAACATGCTAACCAATCCATGCCCATTATAATATCAAATTCCACCATTTCTAGCTCAATAAGGTCAGCCAATATGTCACAATCACAAACAGTTACTACACAGTCATAATAAATCCTTCTAGCCATAATAGATTCACCGATTAGTGTGGACACTTCAAATGGTTTGTTCAATAATTTGGGTGTTCCCTTAAGCTTCCCAACAACTAGTGGGGTAATGTATGATAGTGTAGAATCAGGGTCAATTAATACATATACATTATGTGAAAAGATGGATAATATACCTATGACCACATCAGGTGAAGCTTCCAAATTTTGCCGACTCCCCAAAGCATAAGTGCGATTCTGGACTCCGCTAGAGCTAGCTGCCCCTCTAACACCTCTACCATGACCCATAGTTGCTAGTTGACCCCTACCTAATGGAGGAATTAATAATGATGATACAATAATTGACCCAGTAGATTGTGCTATATCACCCATATATCTCCTCAAGCAATCTCTCATCATATGCCCTGGCGCACCACATGAATAACAAGTGTCTGTCCTAATACAACATATACCTGAATGACTCCTTCCACACTATTTACAAGGTTGCGTAGGGGTCATTTGCTGGCCTGCCGAATATCCCGTTGTCCGGTCCCCTTGCCCTTCACTTCTTGGACCAAACTAATTTCTCCTAGACCCGTGAAGTTGTGATGGAGCACTAGCTGTAGGGTAGGAGGATGACGACCTAAGCGGTCTATTAAAAAACCGAGGCCTAAGCTCACCTTGGGGTGGTATAAATTGCCCTATAGACCTGACCCTCTTGGACTGCGCCCTTTCTAACTCTTGTGTCCTTCTTCCTCTGATCCTCTAATTTTTCGCAAAAGCTTGCATTTTTGCTATATCCATGTCTTTGTTCAAGGAAGCAATGGTAAAGTCTCTAACCAGATACTTATCCAATCTACCCATATATCGATGAACTCTATCTACTATAGTAGAAAACTACTTTAGGAGCATACCTAGCCAGGGAATTAAATTGAAGGCTATACTCCCTCACACTCATATTCCTTTGGTGGAGATTCAAGAACTGATCTGCACGGGCCTCTCGGATCTCTAATGGCAAGTAATGGTCAAGAAATGCCTCTTTCAACTTCTTCCAGGTAGTTGGGGTTGCATCTATACCCTTAGATTGGTTCCAAGCTTCATACCACAATATTGACACACCCTTCAACCTATATGTCGCTAACTCGACAGCTTCTGTACCACTCATATGCATAACATCTAAAGTGCGCTGAATCTGATCAATAAAGTCTTGGAGATCTTCATTAGGACCTGACCCAGTGAAGGATAGAGGGTCCAAATTAAGAAAATTACGTATCCTTGTGCCAGCTGTCCTATTCGCACCACCTACACCTATAATTGGACCTTTCTGTCTTTGACCTTGGCTAGCAACTATACCGGTCAATAGTTGGACTGTATTTCTCAAATTCTGCACAGGAGCATCGATAGGTGGTTCTAGGGGAATTTCACTACTTCTAGGTTCATTAGGAGCTGGAGGGGTTGGAGAGGTCTGTGACAGAGGCTCATCTTGAGCCTCATTTTGTTGGATCACCTGACTGGGTATACCAACCACCACTTCTACTCCCTTCCCTTTACCTTTGTTCTTCCTGATTTCTAGCATACTTGCTATACAAAATAATTTAGGGGTTAGACACAATCCACCTATTACACTTATCTCTATGGCACAATCTAAAGAATGAAAAGAAAGTAACCACTCCTAAATGCCACGTAGTCTCCTGCTTATACATATGGTGCACAACACATTGATAAACAAGACTCTACATAGACACAACTTTGTAGACTCCCTAGGATAACCTACTCTGATACCACTTTTGTCACGCCCAAAGTCCCGTTAAGGAAAACTGACACCCGTTATCGATAAGGGTCAGTAGAACCAACCTATATCTATATGCTTTCTATACATATTATAAGGGATTTTTATATTTGACATGTCTTTAAGAAAATAAACAGTGATAACAAGCTAAAAAAAATGCATATGGCTAGGTTGATGGGGCCACGTTATATAAAGTACGAGATATAACCACAATTTAATTTACATAGTATACAAAGCCTCTAGGTAAGGAAATGTATCTGATAAGGGTCAGAACAGTCCCCACCTCGGCTAATTATACAACACAAAAATATAAGCTCTAGACACACAAAATTCCAAAGCAACCTAGATCTTGGTAATAGCAGCTGGATATCCTGTACACCTACTGGGGAGATCTACTGACTCTTGTACCTGCAGCATGAAATCATAAGGGACGTTAGTATGAGATAATGTACTGAATATGTAAGGCAAAAAATACTGTATATGAAGTAATAACTCAAATGAAACTATGCACTAATGTAGGATAAGAGACCACCCTGAGTTATACTGTGGGATCATGTACTTTATTTTCTTTTTATTACTTTACCTTTACTGTATAATCTATGCACAACAAGTAATACAAATGACTAGCTAATCAGTGGTAAATCTATATCGGGATTGGCCCTGGCTAGGCTTTTCCTTTAACCCCTTGCGCTACCCCTGTGATAGGATTGACCCTGGCTAGGTGATTCTTCCACCCCTCGGGTTACCACCCATCAATAAATAATATACTTTACCTTTCAATTACCTTTGAGATGATTCTTTTGGTGGTCACAATATTGGAGTTGTAGGTCTATATATGTAGCATGTGACATGTAGATAATTATACAAGATAAAATGACAATAAAAAAAGAGTAGTTACACAAATAATGAAATGCATATAAGATGAAACAACTCGAGAACTTTATTTAGCAATAAGAACCCATGTAATTTAGTATCCACCTATGTATACAGATTTGAAGGTGACTATGTATGGGAACATATGAATATGTGAAAGAGTGGAGACACCATTAATAGTTGTGTCAGAGTTGATAAGTGCCTTTATGTGCCAAGGAAGGATCTATGTTTCATGCCAAATAATATGAACTCAAGTAGCCTTACATACCTCGTTGTACGACCTCGCTATTACCTCGAGATAACCTTCTCTTCCTCTAAATATTTATCTACAACATAGTAGGTGATAAAACTAGCATTAGTAGCCAATAGATACATCTTTGCATCCTAATCTCATAAAAAAAGCATACGGGCAACAAGTGTATAATTATAAACCCGAGCATATTCTTTCAACCTTTCCACCCCTAATCATATTTTCTAATACACATTCTCATATACATATCATGTGCAACCTGTTTTAGTGACATAAAAGTCTTACAACAGCCCACAAAGTACAACACATAATAATTCTACACAATGGCATAACATTACGTCCCTTCGCCACATTTTGACATTGACATAACGTTACGTCCCTTCGCCATATTTTTTAAATTTTTCAGCATATACCTAACCAACATAGTTTCTTGTTTTTATGAAGAAACTTTACTAAACATATAACGATAATCACTTACCTTTACCTTCAAGGTTGAGGGCCTTCTTAAGAACCCTAAAAGCTTTTTTTGGCTGCTTTACAAAGTCAAGAAAAAAAATAAAGAAGCTTTGTGAAAGCTGAAATTTTCTAAGTCTAAGAATGAATTAAAATTTTCTGCTTGTAAAATACTTTGGCCGACTTTCTTTCACCTTTTAAGCCTTAGTTTATCAAGTTGGTAAGGTACCATTTTGCCCCTTTCACTTGGGCCTTATTGGGTTGCAAACTAATGGGTCTTGGCTTCCCATTTTTCCCCTTTCTCTTAGTTAGTGTGGGCCTAAATTATTAAAGAAATTGTGATGTCTTTGGGCACTTTTAATATCCTTCTTAGGCTAAACATATAGTCCATTTATGATGCTAAAACATGGGCTAAAGTTACACCCTTAATATGGACTTTATTCATAATTGGACTTGGACAAATTCGATGTCGATCCTCATCTCCATTTAGTTAGCAATTTAAGCTAAACAAGTAGGTGACTCACCTGCTAGCTTCCTAAGTCCTACAAGAACCTCAATTCTCTCACTTTGATTAGGGTTGTGATCTCCTGAATTTGACATAAAACTTGTTTACACTCGACCCTCTTCAGTGTTAGACATACATATTGCCCCCTAATTTGAGATTCAAGCACTTTTAAAAATGGGGGCTAATTTGACCAAATCATATCATGTTTCATTTGCGTAGTACTAGTATTGTAACATGTAGGGTGTTACATCCTTAAATCCGGGTTTTACCTATTTCCCACTCAATTTTGCTCCACAATCAAGAATATAACGTCAATTTTTTGATATCATGCATTGATTTTGAGATACATGAAAATTATGATTATGGGCATTTTCTAGGCACATTTCCGGGCATTTCAATTTCTTAATTAAGGAAAAGAGAAAAGCTGTAATTTATTTCTTAAATTAAGGAAAAAGGAGCAAAATTTTCAATGAAGGAAAATAGAATGACAAAAATAACTTTAAAAACTAGAACATATAATGGCAGTTTGAAAATGTCGTAACTTAAGGTAAATCCATTGTAATTGAAATATTTAATATGACATATAGGAAAAGCGTTGTATTGTATTATATTTATGATAGGTCATTGAAACCGTCGTAATATAAACGTCATAAATTTATGATTTTTTTGTAGTGTAACCTTCTATTCTTTTTCATGACCTCTAGACTTCTCTATCTAAGGTTATGTCCTTGGTAAGTTCAAGATGCATTATATCTTATCTAATCACTTCCTTCCAGTATTTGTTTGTCCTACCTCTTCCACCCCTTAGCCTTCTTATATGCAACTTCTCGCACCATCTCACTAGAGCATACACATATCTCCACTTCACATGTACAAACCGTCTCAGTCTTCCTTTTCTCATCTTGTCTACCATGAAATATACTCCTACTTTTTCTTGGCCTGGATATCCTATCACATCTAGTATTCCCTCACATTTATCTCAACCTTCTTATTTCTTTCACAATTGCATCTTCTAGGCCTTAGAGTTATTGACAAGCCAATAACCCACCCTATACAACAATGTTTGTTTAAATATCATTTGGTAAAACTTATTTTTATGTTTTGGTGGTATATTTTAGTCACATAAAATGCTAGATGTAAGCATTCACTTTATTAATGGCACACCAATATGATATGTGTGCATCATCATCGATGTCCCTATTAATATAGGCATCAATACTTAAATCTTTCTCACTTGGGGCAACTGGTGTATTAAACTTGCAAGCTAATGTAAGCTTAAACATCATTCCTATGGTGGTACATAATTATGGGACTTGAGGATTATATAAGGACCTTTGGGGATAGCCCCCCTGACACAAGTCCACTGGTGTTAAGTCATATCTCGCAAAATACATAAATCATACATATAGATGTGTGTGTATATATCTAGAACATTTTAAAACAGAACATTGTTCATCTTTTATAAGTAAGAGAATAGAATTCACTTTTAGGTTTCTTTTCTTCTTCTTTTTCATAGACATTACATCATGTAAAACAATTTTCTTGGACTTTGTGATTATCAAGAGTACCTACGAATCTTGTTGGGTCCGCAACAACGAATGATTGTTAAATATTGATTTTATAGAGGAGGTTGGCTATTGTTAAAATTACTCTTGTATTCTTAAATTAGTATTTTGTTGCTTGATCACCTTAGAACAAATTTATTATCTTTTTCTTGAACTCGAGAAAGGAATAAAAGGATAGACTGTGGAATACAAGAAGCATGATCTGTTGTTGTATATCATGTGAATTAATTTCTCTGTGGGATGGGGCTATACCTATAACCGTACTTTATTACAAAATAGGATGAAAACTAAATTCTCAACACTTGATTCTATCTATATTCGCTCCACAATGTAGTTAGATGGTCTATTGGGGTACATGGTGAGAAGTCAGGAGATCAGGATCATAATATCAATCTTGTAAATCAGTAATTTGATAGCCATCTTTAATCCATAGCACATATCAATTCTTAGTTAAGTTGCAGCCCTGAAATCTTCCCAATCATTATAAGTATATCTTGCTATTTAATTCTTATAAATTTTAGTATACAAACTTCACACTCTAGCACACGTAAATAAATAGTTGGACCTTGTATAGTTTAGTAAAACAGTTAATCAACAAGTTTTTGTGGGTTCAACATCCAACTCCTACAGAAAGACACTTAAGTACTTGCACAACTGTGTACCCTTGCATGTGCGTTTGGAAGCAATAATTTTCAATTTTGAAATTCAGATGAGACAGTTGTTCAAAATTATACTCAACTTTGAATGCAATAATATTCAAGTTTGAAATCTGTCAAAATTATATTCAATCGGTATCATAAAACTCATTAATAATTGACTGTGAACTCAATGACCAGTATATATTAATTGACTGTAAACTCAAAATTATATTTCATCAATCTCGGATGGAGCCAAAGATTCACTATTTTTGGGCTTTGGAGTATGATGGAATAAAGCAAAATGGTTTTTTAAACTGTCTGCGCTTCTTTCAATTGTGAAGTAGCAGTTAGTCAATGCAACTTTCGACGCTCATCATGGGTCATCTGGAAATAGTCGCGTTATGTTTTTAAACATAGGGGTCAGGCTGCGTACATCCGACCCCCCCCTTACCGCGCAATGGGCGGGAGCCTTTGAGGCATTGGGGTAATGTTCGTTGTATGTTCGTTGTAATAGGAACGACCAAGCTTCAAATCCAAGATCCACTCTAGCGGCAATGAAAAGTCTAGGTAATAACTAGAGTAGAAGAAAGATAGCAGAAGAAAGCAAAATGACTTGCTGGTTGCAACTGTTGGGACAGATGCAAAACCCTCCAGACAAACATCTGCATTTAGCATAAAAGACTGCAGAAGTTAACTGCCAGTTGAAATTCTTATTTGCACAACATAAGATCAAAACTAACATGATGACATTACCATAGAATGCTCTTCTTGAGCCATTTATGTTGCCCTTCTGTGTTTGACCAGTTCAGCCAAGACATTCTCAAGGGGAACTCTCAGCTCAGTCTGTTTAGTCTGCAATTTTTTACAACAATTTCAGTGTCAGACAATTTTAACACAATCGTAAGTGCAAAAATTAAATAAAATGGTATACATAGAGCACTACATTCACACGGTGCTTTTCAAGAACCTGGAAAGAGATAGAAGTTAATTTGTTGGACACCTAAGAATTGGATGTGAAACCAATGATACGATAATTCTACAAAAGCTTGACAGTAGAAACGTACTTGAAACCAAAAGCAATAACTCCTTTTCCTCTTTAAGTTATCTTATGTAACAACCTATCCCCGTCATTATGGATAAACCAATGGAGAAGGAATTTGGCCAAAAATTCCTGAGTAGCAACTTAGGGATTTGGGCCAAGAAACTCCTGACTAGTAACTTGGAAATTTTGATCCTAAGCCAAACTCGAATAAATTTAGAGTCAAGTGAAGTCTGGGGTAATCCAGGTAATGGATTAGGATATGAATTATGACTTTGATTATTTGAGTTGATATCCAAGACAATCCCAATTTTCCAATATAGGGGACTAGTTTACCTCCACTGGTGGCGGGCGGGCGAAGGGTTGAAAGGACACCTAGCTAGGGGTGAGTCAAATAAGGAGCTTGTACAGGTTTACAGAATTAAATTTTGGCAATTAGAACTCTCGAATCGATCTTGGTGTGAAGAGTTGATTTTAGAACACCAAGGTTTGAGGGTATGTTGCAAAATGGGGGCGTAGGACATGGGTTGCAAGTTTTGTATCTGTTCAACCCATCATTGCAGGATCATTCTCGTTATGGTGGGGCCAACATGGTTGTTTGAGTGTCTCTATGGCAGGACAAACATGGATTTAAGTAAAAAAAGCCCCAAAACCATTTTTCTTTCAGCTACTTCATTTTGAGCAACTAGAGATGACCTCGGCTTATTCTTTTCCACTTTTCACCTATTTCTTCATCAAAGGTAAGTTAATCATTCTCCTATATTATAATTTGATTCCTAGGCCTTAGTATTTATGGAAATTCTCTTAGAGGAAGGTATTAACCAGAACTTAATGGTGCGGAAAAAGCCTTAGATGGATGAGATGTTCATGAAAATGGCCAAAGTTTAGGATTATCATATAATCGAGTGTTGTAGTCCATTGTTCATAGATTTCATGTATTTATTATTTATTTAGACAAAAAATGAGCCAAGGCAATAAAAAA
The DNA here is from genome assembly GCA_025642045.1 of Solanum sejunctum. NCBI lineage: Eukaryota > Viridiplantae > Streptophyta > Magnoliopsida > Solanales > Solanaceae > Solanum > Solanum sejunctum. The sequence goes on along the minus strand of JAOTQJ010163812.1, from coordinate 14,050 downwards.
GGAGAAAATTTCAATTCTTTATAGATTTCCAAGGCTTGTTTTGAGATAAGTGATGATTTACTTTTCTGTCTGTATTATATGTGCGAGTTAACTGCATTGTTATTATAACTTGTATGTACTTGAAGAGGGAAAGATGAAATGAACCTAATGAAATGATTATCTGAACTCAAATTTCCTTACATGAACTCATTGCTTGATTAGGCAAGTGTATGAGGGCCCAATGTGATTGTGTTCTTGATTATTGGATCGGGCGCCATGTCAGTACATATTGGATCTGGTACCTTACTGGTATATATTAGATTTGGTACCACGTTGATATATTTTGGATCGAAGACAACACTGGTACATATTAGGTCAAGTGTCATACTAGTACACTACCAGTTTGACTTGGGTTCCATGAGAGGATTGTTGATGAGTCCACATGTTGGACTCGTATAGAGCTTAACTTGGATAAAATATTGTCCTCAATGCATTCTTTTGCCCAATATATTCACCAATTTGTATGTTTAATTCTAGAAATGAGAAAACAAATGCATGGAAGGACAAATCTTAGCAAAACAGTACAAAAGGGGCAAAATTGCCAAAAAGGCAGTAGAAGTTGACCGTCACCAAACAATTCGCCAAATCGTCAAATGAAGACATTGGTCGTATTTTATTGTAGTGTCCAGTATCAAGTATTCAATGAAAAAAGGCAACAATGGTGCAACTTCGGTGGATTATCGTATAGATTTGGCGATGCACAGTTCTATCGCCGAAAGTTACAGTGTCAAGACTTCCAGGAGCAATTCAAAAAGGCAATTAAGTGCACATTTGGCGGATCACCAAATGTCTTTAGTGACGCCCGATTTTGACCTTGGAATAGTGACTCATAAGCAAATTAAGGGTATTTTCATCTGGAGTATAAAAGCAAAATGGAAGGATGTTTTGGCACTCATACTGAGATCCTCATTACTACACTCGACACAATACAAAAGAAAGAACTATATTCATTAGGAAATTAGTTGTTGCTTGAAGAAAGGGTTTTGCACTTGGATGGGAAAGTGAAGATTTAAGCAAGGGATGAGAAATTTACTTTAATTTTCTTGTCAATTCCAGCACCCATTGTCATGGATATATAATGCATTGGTGACTCAATTTAAATTTAGACATGCAAGGCTAAAAATCCTCATGTTGAGGGTGTGTAATTACTTGGATCCTTGAATTTATGTATGAGACATTATTAATTTTAGTGCATTTTTATTAATTCATGTGAGTTCATATTTATTATCATGTTTAATTGAGGCTTTGACGTTGTAAACTCAGGGTTTATATTTAGATCCTTGATTATTACAAGTATCCTTGAATAATAAAAGTGTGTAATGAATATGTTGGTCTGAATGTTGTGGGTTTGATTAAATGCCTAGTTAGCATTCAATCAACTAAGGTTTGGAAGGTATACTACTTAACTGCATAGGTCCCAATGAGTTCTTTGTGTGATTTGGCGTATGACCTTACTAGGTTCATATGTAACGCTACTTTCATCTGATTAGAAATTGTAGTTACTATCAATCTACCCTAACCATGTCCAATTAATGTATTCATTCAATGTGTGAGACAAAAATATTTTCTTCTTGACCCTAGTGAGCACACCCCTGTCATGTCTCTTCTCTTATTGTGTTAAAATCAATTCAAGTAATCACGTTTTTACAATACATTAATTCAATTAATCTGTAATCATTTCTATTTACTCAACAAACCATTAGAAATGAGGATGTTGAGATGATTTTATGGGCCAAGGAACAGGAAACATGCGATTTCGGTAGTTTTTTGTGGGCGTTAGCCCATGGAATCTGGAGTTGCCAGGGACTCCGACGCAATAAGGAAGTTTTGGTTCCTAATTGTTGTGGTAGTTCATCTTGTATCCCAATTTATTCATATGTCATCTTTGTTTGGGATTGTGAACTTTATTTATTGAAAATTGATGTGATTGCATCTTCTATGGCCTTATTTGCATAATGTTTTGTGGGTAAAGTCTGAGTAACCCACGAATTTGCCCATGTGACTTGTACTTGCCTAGTGATAAAATGGGTGATGTGTTTCTTAAGAGTAAAGTCATTGTTTGGCTGAATTCATGTTCATGTTGTGATTGTTAGGGAAAAGTTTGGCTTACGCTTGTGTTTGAATATTTGATAATGCATTGTTATGAAATTTCCCTCATTTTATTATTGGTATGTACAAACTTGAATTTTAGGGGAAATTTTCATTGCTTGTCAACTTTGGCGATAGTCAATTTAACCACCGAAGTTAATTCAGCGATCCGTCAAATAGACATGTATGTCGCCTTTTATGATAGCTTGTAAGCCTTGGATTTAGTCATATTGGGCGATGGTACTGATGATCATCGAATAAATTTAGTGGAACACCGAATACCTATATCAATCACCCAATGTGACAATGTGTTGGACCTAGACTTCTGTAGAGAAAGGTGCAGATCATTTTGACCACCGAATCAGTTTAACGATCTGTCGAACATGTTCAACAGGAAACAAGACCTACCCTTTAAACCTCTTTTTCATAGGTTTCTTTTTGGATTTTACTTTCACACCCTTGATTGTTACACACATGTTGACTTTGTTTTGCATATATATGTCACAACCCACCAGTGTTCCATAAAAATGTGGGAAGAATCTGGAGTCAAGGAGAAGAAACTAGAGTCCTGGAGAGGTTTCCGGAAGACTTTAGAACATTGTGGATAAGACTTGAAGCTCCTAGAAGACTCTAGAAAGATGTAGGGAAATCTTGTAAATACTTAGAAAAATCTAGAAGGATGTACTATTGTCTAGGAAGACTTAGAAATATCTAGATGTATGGAGACTTCTAAAAGAGGGGCTAAAGTGTAAATAAGTTAGGAATTTATAAGTAAATATTATTTGCACATAAGCCCCTTAGGAGTAGTATAAATAGAGGGGCCTCTCATTTGTTGCAACCATCCAAAAAAAACAAGTCTTCTAAAGCATTCTCCAAAGTAATACAAAGCCTTCTTTCAAAGCTCTCTCTTAGAAAGTCTTCTTATCTAGCATTCCTTTAGTGGTCATAGTGAAAGGTTTACTAGTATTTGCAAGAACGTGATAGATCATTGAGCAAATCGAATAGTGCCACACGAAAGTTTTAATAAAGTTTTAAGTCCGTAACAGAGTGGTACCAGAGCAGATTTGTACTAAGGGAAGCATGGAAAATGAAGGAGACATCAATGCCACCAGCACCGCCAGTGTTATGTTGGATGTTGGTAAGAAATGCAAGGGAAAGAAAAGCTCCAAGAAGATTGAGGAGGTTCCAGTCGGACAAACACCGAGTGAGGCCATAACAACCCACTCACACTTGGCCGCTGAGATGAGTAACAATGAACGAGGCGAAGATCCCGCCAACGTCACACTCAACAGAGGATGGGTATCAAGGGTGGATACTACTAGACAAGCAGTAGAATTCTTGGGCAAGTCCCTGAATTAGTTCAATGGCAAGTTTCAAACCTTGGAGGAGTTCACCCTTGAGGAGAATGACAACATCCGGAAAGAGCTGGGCAGATGTCAAGTGGCATAGTATGAGCTGAGGGAGACCATCACTTCCTTAGAGTACTGGCTCATAGAAACACTTAGAAAAATGCAGGTCATGAGTGCCACCATGAATACCATGGGTACCACCATGGAGTCTATGAGTGCAAAGATGAGGGCATTTGAGGAAGGGCTGGCTGATGGGAGATGCGTAGCGATTGTTGGAGAAAGGGAGGCCAAGATCGAGGCTCCCAAGCCACCTGTCTTAAAAGGCATCCAAGATGCATAAGAGGTGGAGAACTTCTTGTGGAACTTGGAGAATTATACCAAGTGTAACAGGGTAAGGAACGATGAGACGAAGATCAACACAGCCATGTTGTATCTGACCAAGATGGCCATGTTATGGTGGAAATGTAAGGATTCAGAGATAGGGAAGGGGCTATACACCATGGATACATGGGAAAAGTTCAAGGGCGAGTTCAAGAAGGCCTTCTTCCTGAACAAGGTCATCTATGAGGCGAAGCGAAAGTTCAAGGGAGCTGAAGCAAATGGGTAGCATAAGGGCCTAGTTGAAGGAGTTTACTACCCTCATGCTCCAAATTACCAACCTCATGGATGAGGATATGATGTTCCACTTCATGGTTTGCCTACAAAATTAGGCCAGAATGGAGCTAGAACGTTTACATGTTAGGACCATAGATGATGCTATCACATACATAGAGGTTTTGATGGACTCTCGATATGAAAGGTGAGACAAAGACTGAGAAAAAAAGGTCGAGAGCTATTCATGACCAAGGTGGGGAAGATGGTGGCAAAGGCAAGGGTTGGCAGCTACATCCGAAGCATCATGACACCTGTAAGCTTGATAATAGGAGGTCCGAGTGACAAAGCAACGGAGAGGGAAAGGCACATCCTGAGAAAGATTTTAAGTGCTACATATATGGGAGGGCCGCATAGCTATAAGAAGTGCCCTGAACTAAAGAGCCTTTCTGCCATACTGCGGGAGCGGAAGGAGCAAAAGGCCTAGGAGGAGGCAGCCGAATTGGGGGAAGATTTTGACATGCCTGGGTAGGAGTAATTAGGCTATGTGGAGCTATCACCTAACAACAAAATTGCTAAAGGAGTGCACAGTACGCAGATATGACGATCAATGGACGACCCACTCATGCCATGGTCGACACAGGCGCAGAGGTTAACATCGTGACTAAGTCTGCTTGAACCAAGTTGGTGCTGAAATATAACCCAAGTAGTGTACAACTTAAGATGGTTAATGTGCCAATGACTCTTGTGTATAGAGTTGCTCAAAGAGTTAACATAGTGTTGGGAGAGTGCCATGGAAAGACCTGCTTTCATGTCGCTTTGGTAGATCTCTTTGACATCATCCTTGGGCAGGAATTTTTTTGGAAATGCCATGTGGTGATCGACCCCTACCTCCAACAAATCATAGCCTTGAGCAAGGAGGTTCCTGCATGGTGCCCTTAGTGAAGATGCCTAAGTCAGGAGGATAAGTTCAACTTTAGGCCTTACGGCTTGTGAAGGAGTTCCAGGATGAAAAGCCATTTTCATATTCCACGCCCGCTAAGAGGAAAAGTCATCAAAAGAGAAGCCATCGAAGGAAGCCAAATAGGAGCAAGAATAGCCAATTGCAGCAGAAGTCCTCAGACATGGAAAGGGAGAGAACTCCAGAGAACATCACAGAGTGATGGCATGGAGACTTCCAGCAGTCCGAAGGTAGAGACTAGGAGTTCCAACAGTAGCATTACGCTAAGGATGTCGCAACATCAGGTGGGGGAGAGTGTTACAACCCACCAGTATTCCATAAAAATGTGGGAAGAATCTAGAGTCAAGGAGAAGAAACTAAAGTCTTGGAGAGGTTTCCGAAAGACTCTAGAACATTATAGATAAGACTTGAAGCTCCTAGAAAACTCTAGAAAGATGTAGGGAAATCTTGTAAATACATAGAAAAATCTAGAAGGATGTAGTTTTGTCTAGGAAAACTTTAAAATATCTAGATATATGGAAAGTTCCAGAAGAGGGACTAAAGTTTAAATAAGTTAGGGACTTATAAGTAAATATTATTTGCACATAAGCCCCCTAGGAATAGTATAAATAGAGGGGTTTCTTTGTAGCAACCATCCAGAAAAACAAGTCTTGTAAAACGTTCTCCAAGGTAATACAAAGCCTTCTTTCAAAGCTTTCTTAGAAAGTTATCTTATCTAGTGTTCCCTTGGCGGTCATAGCGAAAGGTGTACTAGTATTTGCAAGATCATGAAAGATTCGTCAGCAAATCGGATAGTGCCATAGAGAAGTCTTAGTGAAGTTCTAAGTCTATAACATATGCCTCATCAATAGTAACTTGTTTCTCATGGTAGATCCAATGTAGCCCGAGCAGGCTTATAGTTGTTGAGGCAAGGGAACAAATATGTCAAAGGCTTCATAGATAAGAACGAGGCAAGGGAAAGAGGAAAGTGGTGTAACATGGAGACTTTAATAACAATGAGAAGGGGTCTGTTAAGCTGGAGTAGACGTCCTTCAAAGAAGAACAAATGGGGTCCGATTCCCTAGTACATGAGCCCATGGCTTCGGAGCCAATTAAAAAATTTCTCTAGATAGATGCAAGAACTAAGGTGGCACATGATCCACCAATCCAGACCTCCCAGACCATCGGTGAAACGATTACCCCTCAACATCTCAATAAATTAAAAACTGCAGGGCTGAGGATGATATTGGAAGAAAGGAGATTATCCAGTGATGAGGTAGTTGACAGGTATCCGAAGGTATGGGACACCCTAAGATTCCATGGTTTCAAACACTTCACCACCCCTTAAAAACCATATATGCCAAGTTTGGTCCGCAAATTTTACGAGGCCTATGCTAGAGTGATTCCAAAGAGCAAAGGTCAAGTTAAAATTACTTTCAAGCCAGTGGATGTGATTGAAGTGCTGGGTATGGCCATCTCTTGCAGTGAGACATATATTAATGACTTGTTGGGTGCATATTCCACTTTTGACAAAATCTCACTAACATGAATGAGAAAAAGACCCTCGATGACCTCAAAGCATGGCTTGACCAATTTTTGGTATTGAAGCCCCCTCATGGTTGGAAGAAGGGATAATGATTGAGAAGAAGGAGTTTAATATCCTTGCTAGATTTTGGTTTCGTTTCATTGGAAATAACCTTATGCAATCCTATAACAAAAGTATCATTCGGCATCCTAAATTAGCATTGGTAGGCTATATCATATTTTGTAGGAAATTGAACCTTGATTAGATTAGAGCTCTAGAGATTCTTACTTAGGCCAAACAACTTAAAGATTTCTCTCCCCTTCTTGAGCCTCTTATAATATTATGTAGGAAAATCGATGTGCCTTTTCTCAAAAAAAGTGATGTAGAGATCACTTTATCAATGTCTATAAACATTAGATATATTGAGGCTGATTTCCAGCGAGATGAGGATAGGGCTAGGAAGAAGTTGGCAGACACTGTGCTAGTTATGGATGTTGAGATGCTTGAGATCAGCACTTTAGAGCAAGCACCCATCTATAATTTAGCCCGATTAGCCAAATTGGCTGACACTAGGGCCATATAGGTCAAATCTTCCCTACCTACATTGATTGAGAGAGCCACTATAGTAATCCTAGTACTTGATAAGGGAATGAAGCAGAGAGAGATGATAGAGGACTAGAGCTTGAGGGTAGAGCAGTTGGCTATGAGTGTAGAGGACCATGGGGTAAGGATTGTTGCTTTATCAAATAAGGGACTGCTTTACAGGCTAAGGGTGGTGTGAGTGCTAACTTTATGGTTGTGAAGGTTGAATTACTGAGTTGAAGAAGGAGATGGTGGCATTAAATTCCACCGATATCACGTCACTTTGGGGTTCAATTGACCGCCCCCAAAGGCTGGTAGGGGTGTCATTCACGGTGTGGGGATTAAAGGAGATTTTATTCCATCTTCTCTGAAGATAGACAAGGAGGCCTTGGGAGTTGATATCATCATATCGGAACATGGAGAATTCAGAGTAGCGAAGGAGGCTATCATTGTTGTCATCACTAGAAAGTCATTACGGTATAGGTCTATGATCAAGGATGAGTGGATTGTTCGGTGCAACTGTGCTAGAGCATAGTATGTCATAAATTGGTGCAGAGTCCACTACTCTGGCACCCACTTTAGAGTCTGCATCCTAAGACCCAGGCACAGACGCCCCTACCACCTCTTCTTTGAGCTCCACCACTACCACATGTCGAGTGATCAGGGGATTCTTTGTCTTCTTCCTTTTGAGATTTATTGATATTGTTCTTATACATTTAAGACAATGCTTTTTCTAGGAGGGGGTGATCATTTAGAATCCCAGTATTTGATGATGATGTTGTCTTTATTTAGTTCTGTTCTTGTTATTTGAGACAATGGGTTATGTTTGTTCTTGTGTTTCATTGATGTGAAATTAAGACAATCTTTTACTGTGTGTTGTAAATATTCTTTTGGTTATGATTTGTAAATATTATTTTGGATTGTAACAGTTAATAACTTTTTGTTGTTTTTATTTTGATGGATGTCTTTTGGATGATATGCGCCAAATATGTCTTATCCTTTGATTTTTTGGTAGAAGAATACCAGGCATATATGAACATCCATTTCCAAAAAAAGTGTCATGTCTCAAAGTCCTTATCAATTCGAGTATTAGTCGCCTATATCTTTGACTCGGGTAGTACCACAGACGATGAGCATGTATTAACTTACTTATTAGTTTATCTCATGTGAAAACAATCCATGCATGGACTAGAATCATCTTGAGTTGACTAAGTGAGTGTTGATCTTGGATATTCAATAATCGATTAATTGTGAATGTGTCTTGTCTAGCCGTTGTTTGAATTTAGAACTCATTTGTCCATAAAAGGTGAGGTATTTATTGAAAGACATGCTTGTTGATAGCTAGAATTTACCCCATTTGTCTTGAAGTGTTCTTCTGGTTAAATCAGGATTAGGAAGATGATCTTAGGCCTTATTTAGTTTCTTTAAAGTCCACTTTGACCAAACAACCTCTATTAACATTAATTTTTTCCTTAGTGAGCCTCGTTGAGCTTTAATCCTTTTTGTTGGCAGACTTGTTATCCTTGACCTTCGACTGAAAATATATCCCTTTTTTGTTGAACACCATTCCCTCCTTGAGCTTGAATTTGGGAAAGTTGTGGCCGAAGGCCAAAGTTGGGGGTGTGGTAAGATAGGGGTGTCTCCCATTTGAAAAGTTTGAGAAAAGAAACAAGAAAGAAATGGAGGAGTTCATACATGATGAAAAATAAAAGAAGAAATGTGCTTGAACAAAGAAAGAAAAGAATAATTTGGCTCAAAATAGGACCCTACAAATATTTTTGAGAAAAAGTCACATGTGGGACACCATAGGTTGATATTCATTGCAAAATGATGTCATAGGAAAAAAGAGAGTGAACAAGGAATAAAATAATCATGCAGGTTGTTTGTAGAGTTCAAGAAGGAATTAGTCACTTGTGCCTAAATATTATCCTACCCATCCAATAGACTACATTACAACCCTAACAAAGTACTTTGTGATTCTTGTCCGGATGAGATTGAATGAACATTGATTAAAAATAAGGACAAGCCTATGGGCAAACACTTGCATGTCCTTTCTCTTTTCAGAGTGTGAGTATTGTTAAATCGTTGAAGTTAATGTCATGATTTTGTGTGAATAAGGTTCTTCTATGATGTGAGAGCAGGTGGTGATATTTTTGGACATTGGTTAGCAATCGCATTGAAAAGTGCGAGCATAGCTTGCTCTTTAGAACTCCTAGTCATATCTTCAGGCTTTAAAAAAATTGCATAAGTAGGTTGTAAAAGTTTTGAGGTTTGACAACAAAGGGAGGAATGCATATGCTGCTCTTTATGGCCCTATTTGCGAGCATTGTGCTTTGGATTGATTGATATTTGACTTGCTTGAGGGCAAGTAAAAGTTCTATTTGGCGGTGTTGATTAGTCCACATGTTAGATTCATATAGGGATGAATTGCATAAAATATTGTCCTCAATGTATTCTTTTTCCTTATATATTAATCAATTTGTGTGTTTGATGCTAAAAATAAGGAAGAAAGTGCATGGAAGGACAAATCTTAGAAAAATAGGACAAAAGGAGCAAAATTGCTTAAAAGGCAATAGAAGTCGGTTATCACCGAACAATTCGGTGAATAGCCGAATGAAGAGATTGACCGTTTTTTGTTGCAGTATCCAACTCCAAGTATTCGGTGAGAAAAGGCAACAAAGATGCAACTTTGGCGGATTTCCAAATAGATTCGATGATGCACAGTTCCATCACCGAAAGTTACAGTGTCAAGACTTCTAGGAGTGGTTTAAAAAGGCGATCAAGTGCACATTCAGTGGAGGATCACAGAATGTGTTCAGCGACAGCTGATCTTGACCGCTTAATGGCTGCTCATGCACAAATTGAGAGTATTTTCATTTGGCGTGTAAATAGAAAGTGGGAGGACTTTTTGGAATACACATTGAGATCCTCAATACTGCACTAGACACGATTCTAGAGAGCAAAGTACATTCGTCTGAAAATTAGTTGTTTCTTGAAGAAAGGGTTTTCCATTTGGGTTGGAAAGTAAAGATTTGAGCAAGAGAAGAGAAATTTACTTTAATTTTCTTGTCAATTTCAGCATCTATTGTCATTGGTAATGCATTTGGTAACTCAATTTATATTTTAGACATGCAAGGATAAAAACCCTCATGTTGGGAGTATGTAATTGCTTGGGTCCATGAATTATATGTATGGATCTTTATTAATTTGAATGCATTTCTATTAATTGATGTGGATTCATATATATTATCATATTAAATTGAAGCTTTGAGGTTAAAAATTCAGGGTTTATATTCAAATCTTTGATTCTTGCAAGTATTCTTAAATATTTAAAGTGGGGTAATGAATATGATAGTATGGATGATGTTGGTATGGTTGGATGCCTAGTTAGGGTTCAATCGACTATGTTTGGAAGATCTATTACTTAATTGCATAGGTCCCAATGAATTCCTAGGGTGGTTTGGCATATTCGACCTTACAGGATTTATATGGAACTCTACTTTCATTTGATTAGAGATTGTAGTTACCAACAATCTTACCTACCCATGTTCAGTTAATGTATTCATTCAATGTTTAAGTCCCAAATATTTACTTCTTGACCAGAGTGTGCACACTCACTAGCATATCTCTTCTCTTATTGTGTTAAAATCAATTCAAGCAATCATGCTTTTACTATGCATTAATTCAATTAATTTGTAATAATTTTATTTACTCTACAAACCAGTAGAACTATTCAATTCATCAAACTGTGAGTCATAAACCGCTCTCCGTGGGATTCTACCCCAACTTGTGTTGGGTGTACTGATGCCAAATTTCATATCTCTCAATTTTGGGGTATGTTTGAATTATATCAATCATTTTGACTGTTGCATTGAGATTGATATGGTGGAACTATATGTTGGACATGGATGATAGCAATTTGATAATGAATTCCCATGTATACGTGGATTTGACTATGTTGTGGTTATTTATATGTATTACAGTTGTTGGAATAGTCGTGTGATCCTAGAAGTATAATATTGTTATTTATACCGATACTGCACTTGCTTTTTCTTTATTGAGTGTAGGGTATCTCCAGGCGGCTACTGACAGATTTCAACTAGGATATTCTTGATTGCGGAATTAAAGGTTGAGTCATCTCTTTCAGGTTATCATGGATTCATCTAGATTTTTAGTCCACTTCTTCCTGAATCAGACATTTTGAAACATCATTTTAATTTAGTGTTTTGGGGATTGCATCCCCTTTCTCTAGATTGTTGATAAAGTTTGGTACAATGATTTTCAGTTTTAGGGGGTTGCTTTCCATACTATTTCTTTGAGCATACACCATCTACATCATCGAAGGAAACAATTTAAGAAGTAAACCTGGTTTCCGCCCCGCTTTTGTTAGTATGAACATATACACAAGGTTCTTTAAGAAATTAACTATAGCTTTTATTGTACTGTCTATTCAGATGTAAAATTCAACTAATAGCAGCCCCAACACCCAAAGGTATCTATCAAGTTGGGAGGGTAGACTCTTGAAATGTCATTAGAACAAAATCAATGTCAATAATAGTAGAGTCCTTACCTTAAATGAGGGAATAAGAGAAAACACTTCATCAACAGATTGCCAACGAATATTGGCAATCCTGCAGAGCTGCATCCACACGACAATGAAATGTGAAAACATTGCCTCTCATCACATGTAAAAGATCAATGTATTAACGGGTCAAAATGTTCAATACCTCTCCATCCGAAACGCCATACTGTTTTAGAGGCCTGATTTGAGTTACATGAAAACAAGCACTAGAAAATTTTCAAGAGACAATTTTAACAAGGAATAAAAGGAGCTCCTTTTTTGCTTTTAATATACACTATCTCAAGGATACTCAAGTATTTGTCTGACAGCCTGGGGATTATCGTAAAGCTTATTCCTTTGAGCATACGCCAATCCGCTGTCAAATGAACTGGTACTAAACAAAGTCAAACCCTAGACTGCTTAACTCACATCACAAAAAGGTAGCAATAGAGACAAGAAAAATAGATATATTCCTGACAAGAAAATCTATAAAGTCGAAAAAGCAATCCCTTACACAGGTAATTTTATAGCTGGATCATCAGAAAGTTTCACCATTTCCTCTTGGATTCCTTTGAAAATATTAGCAGCTTCACAATCCATCAGACATATTGCATTTTCCGGAAGTTCTGAATATTATTCAAGAGATTCTCAGAGTGAAAATTAGAATTGAATTGTGAGTCAGTTAGTGCTTTATGTACAAACAGCAAGGGATAAATGGCCATCAGATGGCTCAGAGACATTTGATTTGCTCACATCAGTATGAACACGTTGATAATAGTCTGATTTCAATTCAAGATATCTATCTATTTATTATGGAGCCGTATGAATACAAACAAATTCTCTGGTCAGAGTTGAAAGCTCATTCGCTTTCTTCAACAAGATTTTATTTTCCTTTGAAAGAAAGAAGCAGCACGCCCTTCCTTTGATTTCAATTTTTTTCTTACCCATGCTAACTAGTCCTCTTTTCCATTGCGAAAGCAAATAATTAAGGAAGAAAAATAAGCCTGAGAAATTTTGAGAGGAAAGTTAAGGTAAGTTATAGAAGTACATGAGTCAACTTGTCGCGTGTATTGTCACATTGTTTAGTGTTTTCATATTATGAGTCAATGGTCATGAGTATTGTCACATTTATTTAGTATTTTCATGATATGTGATACAAGATTAACATATACAATGTTATTTCGGAAGAAAAGCCAACATAAAGTTATCTATGTGTGTAACATAGGACATGAATTTGAGCCATGAAAACAATTATTAATGCTTGCATTAGCATAGACTAGTTACATCACATCTCTTGGGGTGCGACCCTTCTTTGGACCTTGTTGACAAGAATGCTTTGTGCATCAAATTATTATTATTTCTTTATATATATATAATGTTAATCCTATGCTATGAATAAAAATGAAATATCCTAGATAACTAGTTTGATTTTTAATTTACATGTACACTTTCTCCTAATATGATTCAAGAAAAAAATCAATAACTACAACTCAACAAAACCTTCAAATATATTTTACACCTCCAAGAATGTTGCGGTGGATGTGTAGGCATACTAAGAAAAACAAGATAAAAAATGATGAGGATCTTCGAAATAAGGTAGAGGTTACCATGGTGGAGGACGAGAAGTAGAAAACGAGTCTAAGATAGTTTGGGTATGTGAAAGAGAAGATGCACGAAAGACCCAATGTGGAGGTTGAGAGGTTTATTATTGCTGGTTTTAGGAGTGTTAGGCTGAAGAAATATTTGGGAAGTGTTACTAGAAAAGATTTGATGAAGTTGTAACTTATCAAGGACATGACCTCAAATAGGAGGTTGTGCAAAACACGGATTGTTTTCATATTTAGTAGTTAGTGGAGTGTTATCTTGTTTATCCTTCCATACTGGTAGCCATAGTATTTCCACAACAGATTCTTGTCCTTTCATTTCTATTACTATCTATCATTTTCTTGTACTTCAATTGTCACATAATTTTGTTGTAGCTACTATTTTTTTTTACAATATTTCATCATGCTTTTTCTAGTATTTCAACATGATTTCTTCACTCTACTATTTCTTTTTCAATAGGCTTTTCGTGGTTAAACCAATTCTTAGTTCTTACACTCGGATTGGCAACACTTCGTGGTTCAACCAATTCTTAGTTATAAAACTTATGATAAGCACCAAGGTCATATTGAAGGTATCCTCTAATCTAATAAAGAAATCAAACTAATAAACAAACTGTTGATACCATTGAAGTGGCTTTGAAAGGTATTACAAGCAATGTTAAAAAATATCAAGGTGATGCGAGGGAAATAAACAAACAACAACAACAACATACCCCGGTGCCTCAAAAGGCTCCCGCTCATCGCGGGGTGAGGGGGGTCGGATGTACGCAG
>JAOTQJ010163801.1:9155-27140 GCA_025642045.1 Solanum sejunctum | reverse complement strand
ATCATCATAAGCAACTTGTCCTCAATTCCAACCCCAAATTCGAAATTCAAAATTCAATTAATAACCAATATTTTTTTTCATGTTTTACCTTCATTATTATGCACCCCTAACACACCCACAAGCTTTAATTAACAAAAATTAAGCTAGAAATTAACATACCTTTCAAGCTCGTTACAAGACCCACATCTTCCTAGCAGTCAAACCAAGCGTTTTCTTGACCAACTATCGCCTCTACGTCACTTAGGGGATCCAATATAACAAGCTTGAAGCGTCAAATAATCAAAAACTCAAAAAGAAAATTATTTTTCCCTGGGAATGCCCGAGACCCTCACAGTTTTTCCTCCAAATTTTTTCGAAGTATAACTCCCTCTCTCTTGTGGAAGATAATTTCCACAAGGATATATATATAGACCAAGTCCACCACACATGGATCAGTAGAAATTGGACACACACATAACCCCATAACGTTTTTATTCTTAAGGAATAAACTTAGCACAAAATCTACATTTGGTCCCAAACTTTACCAAATTGAACCAGTTAAGGACTTATGGGTTCTAACTTACGGGGTCTAACACTTATCTCCCTAAATGGAGGTGGTTTTGTAACAACTATGAAAAGTAATCCTGAATGAGTCCTTAAATTGGTATAACCAGATAATCAAATTCCTTTTTAGTGTAGAATACAGAATGGTAAGTTAAGTTTACTAAACCTTTTGTTCCCTACAAGAGGTAAATTTCACTACGTGATTTGATCTATTCCCATAGTGTAATATAACTCTTACCTATTGTTACAGTATAACCTCCCCCTAACCCAGTTGATTAGGTGAGAAATATCAATTGAATTTTATTAATTAATCTCTTTTCCTATTCATTACTACCTTGATCCAGTCAATAACACTAGGCAAGTTCTAATGTTGGCCACTGTTAAAAAGCATTCAAACTAAAGAAAATTAATTAATACATGCATGTAGTTTTTCCAAGAATTATGAATTATTTGGTTTTACCTTGTTAGTTCTTCATGATTCCCGCAACCCTAGTTATGGATTTAGCTAACTCATTATTAGTGTAGATGCAAGAATCATGAATTTGAATAACATAATTGAGCACTTATATAATAGAATTAAGAAAAATAAATTTAAGCTCTTCATCAAGAATCAAAAGATTGAATTAAAAGTACAAAATAATATTTCACAACTTTCCTCTCAAGTGTTCTACTACTCTCTCGTGTTTCCTCTATGTTCTATATGAAAAATAATCTAAAAACCTATTTACAATGCTTAAAATACAAAATCAAAATGAATTAGGAGAACTGGGTCAACAGTCTCTACTGGTACTTCTATGGGCCGTACAAAGTTCTACGACCCGTAGATGGGATTTCATGGACTTCATCTTCAATTCTGGGGACAACTTCTACAACACCCATCTACAGGTTGTATCAAGTTTTACGGCTTGCAGCGAGTTTTGTTTGATGATTTTTCAGCAACTCCCCACTTTCTAATTCCCAAGGCACGATACCAAGTCTACGGCTAGTCTGCATGTTCATAGACTCAATTTCAGAAAATCACCCTTCACTAGAATTGTGTACGAAACCAACTATCCAGCTTTTGGAATTTTCCATGACCCATAAAGTGTCTCATAAAACCTCAATTTCTGCAAAATCTGCACAGTTAGCCAAAAAAGTCAAGCTACCCTGTAATCCTACAAAATAAATATAAAAACACATCAAATCTACTAACATCGCTATGAGAACACACAAAATTTCAAATTTTAAGTATCAAAAGTATTGTATTTTTACAGCACATCAATATATTCATAAAAAAATTCAACATATAGAAAAATTTCTAAAACTTTCCATCTTCGACCTTCTTCTTCAATCTTTGTGAAAGTGGAGGTGGTGGCTTGCTGATGGAGCCAGGATTTGGTATTGTTTTGTTCCATCCTAGTTAGATCCCTTGGTTGTGTCCAACTACTTTGGATCAACTATTAGCTCTTGAACTTCATCATCACTAACTCCACAAACTGCTTCTATAGATTTATCATTTGCCTTGTCAATGCCTGTAGGTCTTGCAAGAACAAGGTTAGAAAACACTTCTCATAGTATCTGCCATGCAGTGCCCAAATCTTTCATTGGGTTCTAAATTGTATCACTAGGCAAAGACCCAGCCTTCCTCTGATTCAATGCAGCTAACACCTGCCCCATCTGCTACTCCAACTAGTTGATAGACTTCGAGTGTGAATCTACTAACTAGCTAATATTAGTCATATTGCCTCTCATATCTTTCATGCCGTCCTCAATAGCCTCTACTTTCTAGAGAACCTTGCTTGTCATTTCCTCTAGCTTTAACCCACTGCTATTACCTGGATGGTCTTTGTTTATGGGTGGAACATATGCTCTTATCTGGTCATTTTTGAAGTTGTTCTTGTTCTACTAGTCACCCTGATCATGATCATCAAATCAATTATAATAATTGTCTCACTGATAGTTATGACCTTGATATTTAATGTTGCATGTCCGGAAACCCCCTAGCTATTCGAGAACTTTGTTTCCTACTCAAAATGAAACATCTTACTTACTTATGGCATCCACAACATTAACCTTCTCTATCCCATCATCCAGCAAGTCCATCTGAGTCTGCATCTAAGCTATGTCTTGATGACACTCATCTTTCTTTCGTCATTATGCTGCTAACATCTTATACATGAAACCTATAAGATTAATCTTCATCTCTTATATACCATGCCCTATTATTATTTGATACCTGGTCAAGATCCTATAGCTTCCTAAAATGTTATGGCCATAAAATAACTGCTACAAGTCGCATCTATGATGGGCTTGCTCATAAAGTTGCACGACTTGTAAAATACCTCCTTCAGATATTCCTCTGTTAAGTTATGGTTAGGGCACTACTTCAACTTTTGTTTGAATCTTCCCTATATTTCATATAGGGCCTCAAATAGTAGTTGCTTGTGAGCATTGATCTTGTCTTTAATCTGCAGATTCCTAGCCTATAGGAAACACCTTTCTAATAAAGCATCTTTCAACTCCATCCAAGTCTGAATTGATTCATATTGTAGCTCACTCAACCACTTCATTACCTCCAAGATGATGACAATGGAACCAGTCTCAAACGAATAGTTTTCTATCTAACACCAAGAATCATAGAAGTCTGTAGGTGACAAAAAAAGTTCATTAGATGCTGGTTAGCATCATCCCCTATTGCTCCAATAAATAGTCCCTTCAGAGTAAGCATTTGGAGCATAGTATTGGTAATAGTGAACTTAACTTCTGGGTAGTGGTGGAAGGACTATTGCCCCAAGTAGCCCTAGAATCGTTAGCATCAATATCAATATCGTCATATGCAAATTGCATATATTGTTGGCCACAACCACACAATTGAAACTGGGGGAAACACTCCTCTATCCTCATCATCTAACTCCTCTCCATGACACTTGTCATTTTTGGCCTATTGTTCAACTAACTCTCTCAACCTCTAGCTTCTCACTCATGTGCATTCATTTTGCGGATTCACTTGAGCAGCTCGGAATCATAGGGAAGGAGTGATTCAGCCCTGCTTCGGGTGTTTAGCATACAAACCTAGTTCTCTACAGAAGTAAAAACATAAAAATAAAAGAAAAAATAGAAAGTAGAACTACAATTGAAAAGACAACTAATAGATTATCTTCGAAGTAGTATTCCGGGCAATGGCGCCATTTTCTTTAACATTTAAACATACTATTTTAATAGAATATGGATGATTATTAACAGTTTATTTACCTAACTAAGAGTCGGGATCGATCCTACATGGAATAGGCCTAAACAAATCTATTAGCTATTGCTTCTTACTTGAAGCTTCTACTTTCCTAAAATAATAAGCATAAAATAAAATAAGGGTTACTTGAAATAATAATAGTAAGCAGTGAATGAAGACTGAGTAAGAACTAGGTGTAGACAATATGAGACCCAAGCTAGGATTGTGCTCATCATGACGAAGAACTAGGTAGACGTTATTGGACTATCATTTGTTATATTTCATGCAAAAACTAGTAAGTTGATCTACATCTAATTCATCTCATGGGCCCTTTTTAGATGTATTTCATTCCTCTCCTCTCGGACTCTAAATGTATTCTTTGTTAAACCTCACTATCGATTTCAAGTTACTATTTTCTGTCGGACTTTAGTAAATTAGACGAAAGATGAATTTCTTGAATGTCCATTATGATTACCTTTTGCCAAAACATTATCTCCCTACCGGGCAAGTAATGAATATGAATAGGTTTTCAATGCGTTCACTCATGAAGAAGAATATTTAGATAAGATAATCATAATACATGCAAATCAATTTATGAAATTCACCCTAAATATTTGCTTATTTTGCTATTTTGTCATGGTTTCCACAACCCTAATTGTGGATTTAGCTATACATATTTAATGTAAGAAGCCAAAGAATAGGTTAAGAATTCATAGTTGTAGCACTTACAAAGAAGAAAAGTTTGAATCACGAGTGCCAAAATTCATAAAAGAAGATGAAAAAAAAGCTATTGATCTTCTAATGTGAGATAGGTGTTGTCTCTTTGTCATTCAAAGTGTTCCCGCAATAAATATTAATAACAATAAAATAAATTAAAAAACTACTTATATACACGAAAAATCAAATGCTAGAAAAAAAAAGAAAACTGATTCGGCGTGGTTCACAGATGACCTATACGAGTCGTGGTGCGCACCACAACCCGTGAAGAGTTTCATAGTGTATCAGTTGGAAATCTTCAACTTCATATCATCCCCACCACGGACACTCACCACAACAAGTAATGCGTTCTATGGCCCGTGGTTGGGTCTCATGAAAATATAGTTGGCCCTTTCTTTCAAATCACTGTCTAACACTTCATAATACCTTTTATGGCTCATAGTATTGTCCACGACCTATAAAGGGGACCATGGAGTTCCATTTGGACTTGGCCACTTCTTTTTCTGGTTCTTACATACCTCCTTCACACTACCATCCACAAAGTGTGGTCGATTCCATGGCCCGTGGAGGGGTCCGTGGAATCTCACTTGAACTTTGCTTTTGATTCTAATTTGTCCGTTTCAAAATAGTCCACCAATAGGTGTGGTGTGTCCCACAACCCATGGTGGATTCTATACATGGTCCACTTTGCTTTTTCAGCTCAACTTCCTCAAATCATCAAGAAATCCATGCTTTAACTTGTACTATGCACAAGCACAAATCACACATCATAAATATAAAATATGATTGGGATTCACAATTATTCACTATTTTAGGCATTAAAGTGTCGTAATTTCAGAATAAATACTAAGTCTTTGGTCGGACGTTATGATTAGTTCGAAACCTATAGTCGCAATGCATATTTGCTACCCTACTAAATTCAACATGTCAAACTTAATAGAACCATTTAAATCAAATCCAAAGATCTCCTTAACCCAAAACTCGATAAAGCGTAACTAAAATAAACAAAAACTCAAAAAGATCAAATATCCCCTCAAGACTTACGAAAGATATGACAATGCCTCTACTAGGCTTAATAATCACCTTATAAATCTCGTAAAACTATCAGAAATTTAATTCGAGCATCCAAATTTAAAATATTAAGCCAAGTCAAGCTTAATACATTAAAATCAAACTTTCCCACTTGGGACTTCAAATCCACAAAACAACCCCAAATCAGGAAACGAAGGCGCATCTTGACTAACTTTGATATTTCAATTTGGTGGAATTGTCGGTGGTTCATTTCGACACTCGGATTTTTAAATGGTACAAAAATTCACTTTTAACCAACTCAAGCCTTTAGAACTCAAAAGCTTGTGTATTCTCAACTTTTGGCTAATTTCGCAAAAACAACAGCAACGCTGATTAAATAACACTCAAAGAAACCAACGAGAGGGGTAATAATAGAGATAAATAACTATTCCCTCTTTTGAGTTCCATACGTAGACTATTGGATTTGTAAGTTTCATACTTAAACTATCACTTATTAGTTTGAGATAAACCCTCAGTGGTATCTATGATAAATTCTCTCTATTATTGAAAAAAAAAACCTTGCCACATGACATGCCACATGGATAAAATATTTTACCTTGACAAAAATTAAATAAATTATCAATATTAGTTAAAAGTTAAAGATTAAAGAATCAATATTCCCCCCAAAAATATTATATTTTAAAAAATTAATTTAAACTATTTTTCTCACCTACTCCATCCCCTTGACATACCACTACACCACCGCCAACAACAAATCCCACTCTTTTTTTAAAAAAAAAAAAAAATCTCTTTTGTAAAATATATTTACAAAAATTCAAACTTCATCCCCTCCTCTACTACTTCCTAAAAGATTGATGTTATTTTTATTTTTTAAAATAAATAAAATTCTATTCCACCTCCATCTAACCCTCTGCTCCTAATTTTTTTTTAATCTTTTTATTTTTGTAAATTTTTTTATAGGTATATATACATAGTTTTAGGAAAATATTTCTTTCTACTTGTAAACCGAATATAATAAAAATAAAAAAAATTATTTAAAAGAAAAAGTTGAGACAAGTAAAAAAATTATTTTCTAAAAATGAGAGAAAAAATAAAAGTAGAGAATTAGATGGGTAAGATAGAATTATTTTTTCTAAAAATTTAAAATAATATTTACATTATTATTATTGTGGGGTGGTGGGAGGATGAAGTAAAAGTTTCTTTAAAAAAAAATTACTTTAAAAAAAAATAAAGCATTGCTTGGTCTGAGGTGGGAATGAGAGGTATGTGAGAGGAAGTGGCGGAATAAGAAAAGAAAAATATTTATCTTTTGTTTTATATATTTTTAAAAATAATAGTATATTAATATTTAATTTTAATTAATATTATAACTTATTAGTATTTTTTATCAAGGTGGAATATTTTGTCTTGGTGGAATGTGATGTGATTTTTTTTTAAATAAAGAGAGTATAGTACACACATCATGATGAGAGTAAAATAAAATGAGAGGTATATTTCTCAAAGTAATGTGTGATAGTTTTTGTGTGAAACTTTCACTCCTAATAGTTTATAATGATGATGATCTCTTTTATTAAAAAATAAAGTCTTGTTTGAAATGAAGATCAAATACTAAAATTAGTATCACCAAAGAAGGGCTAAAAGAAGAAAAGTAAGAGGGGTATGAATAAAAAAAATTCTCCTTCGCTTGTTCATCTCGATGCTTTACATATAATCCACATGCCCTTTCATAGGCACAAAAGAAAAGGAAGAAAAAGGTGGAAATATAATTTAGTGAAAAAGTGTACTACTAAATGAGAAAAAAGTTACTAAATAAAAAGGTGTATCAGTGAATAGATATTCATTTATTATTTTCTAACACTTCTACTTAGATATCCATAAATGATGTTCCATGTTAAGATATCACACATTTGGTAATACATCTTAAATGTTGCCTCATTAAAAATCTTACCAGAAAAAATTCAATAAGAAAAAAAATATTAATTAAGAAAAAAAGAGTGTAACACATGTTTTATTTCCCCTCTTGAAAGCATCACTTAATAGCTTGAAGGTGGTGCATTTCAATTTTGTATTCATCATTTCAAGAGTTGAGACTGATAAAGATTTGGTGAATAAATTCGCTGGATTATCACTTGAATAAATTTGTTGTACATCAATATCACCATTTTTATGGAGATCATATGTGAAGGATAATTTTGGTGAAATGTGGTTCATTCTATCTCCTTTTATGAAACCTCCTTTTAATTGAGCTATGCATGTAGCATTGTCTTCAAATATGATCATAGGTGCATTGACATCATTTTCTACGCCGCATCTTCCTTTGATGAATTGTATCATTGATCTCAATTACACAGATTATCTACTTGCTTCATGAATCGCGATCAACTCAACATGATTTGAAGAAGTAGCAACAATAGATTGCTTCGTAGATCGTCTTGATATAGCAATTACTCCATATGAGAATAGTTAGCCTGCTTGAAATCGAACTTTATGTGGGTCTGATAAATAACTTGCATTTGCATAACCAATAAGATCTATACAATTTTTGTTAGTATAAAATACACTCATATTGATAGTCTCCTTTAGATATTCAATTACCTTTTGGACCTCTATGGGATTTCTAATGAGATTTATATCATCAACAAAGACAAGTATAACAAATCCTAATTTCATTTTCTTAATGAAAAATACAAGAACAAATAACAGTATTTATAAATCTTCATTTATTAAGTACTCACTAAAATGATTACACCACATATGTATTGATTGTCGCAGATCATACTAAATAAAAAGATATATTTCTAAATGAGAAAAGGAAAAGAAAATATGGAAATGTAATTTAGTAAAGGATTACTAAATAAAAAGGTTCACTATTTTCTACCAAGTCTTTCTTTATAATTCTTCTTCCATTTTTTTTTTTGGGTCAGTGATTCCCCATACAGGGCCAGTGTCTCTTTCACTAAAAATAAAGTCATTCTTTATAATACTTCTTCTATTTTTTTGGGCGTGGGGTTGGGGTTGGGGGTTGGGGGAGCAAATGATTGCCCTGTACAGTCCTCTTTTACCCTAATAATTTTAGAAACTGTGTGAAATATCTTTCTTTATATATCATTCCAGAGCACCATAATAAGACTAGCCAGATACTTCTTCCTCTCATTTATTTTCTAAGTAAATACAAAAACTCTTTGCTATGGCTTTTTCATGTAGCTTAGTGCCCAAAACCATGCTAATATTTCCAAGCTTCAAGCCATGTCTATTCAAGACAATGATAGCCATGTAAGTTTCCGACTATATAATCTTATTTATTTGCTTTTAAAAATCCATGTAAACCTGAAAGATTATGTCATCTTTATTATTTAAAAAAAGATTAAAAAAATATTCTTCTCCTATATATTTGAAATATCTTAATTTCCATAATCGCATTCATTATTTTTTTGGGGAGCATTTATACTCTTTTGTTAGAAAATCGTTTCATATTTTCCTTAACCCTAACGAATCAACAATCTAAAATATAACGAAGGAAAATTCAAAATCATAACTCAAATATAGAGAGGTAAATTTGTTCTTTTTTTTTGTTCAAATTATTTTATGAAACGAATTTGGTGTCCCTGCTAACTAGAGTGCACCTCAGCTAAATATTGTGGGTGTTTTGTTTACTACCTCCATTAGCACAGACATCAGATAACTCAATCCATCAAAGATTTTGAGACGTTGAGTGCACCGAAGAAATTACCTTTGGAGATTGAACCAAAAATCCTATGTGGTTATCAACTAAGATTATTGACCACTAGATTACACCCTTTTAAAAAAGTATTTTTAAGACATAACATTCATGTTGCAGTTCCAGAATTTAGTGGAGGTAATTAGTTAACAGTATATTAGCGGAGTAAATTTGAACAGTCACACATTTACATTCATGTGATATATTACAAGTTTATAGTATTGCTTCTTTAATTTGTTGGCTTTTTCTGCGTTTAATTAGCAGGAGATGCATGAGTACAACCAGGAGACCACCACGAAGGCCACACATAAAACCTAAACCACCACAAAACAATAACATCAAAGACAAGAAAGTGACTCTGATATCAGAGGAGAAGAGTAACATAAAGCTCCAAGAAAATAATTCCATGATCAAAGCAAACTGATTAGGAATCTAGTTTGTTAAAGATAATAATAAGCTATTTGTACTAGGTCTAAAATTGCTCAAAGTACAAAATGCTTTTATTTGTTGTCAGAGAGACTAGTAGCAACAGCCTGTCCCATCAGTTCTCTCATTTGCGAGTACGTATATTATATGATATTTTATATGTGTCATCTAAGTTTCGATGTGCATATGTAGGTTGTTAAATTTGTATATAATTGAACAAATAAACATACATGTCCTATATGACAACTTGCGATTCTACATGGCGTGCTACGCATATTATACCATGTAGGGTATGAATTTACTTGTTCAATTTTATAAAAATTTAACAATCTATGTATGCACATCAAAAATTAGATGACACAGATGTAAGCTAAAGTTAAGTAACATAGGGCATGTTTATGTAATAGGGCTGTTGTTCAAAAATAGAGTTGAAAAGTGCCAAGTCTATCTCTACGGTGTTTGTACTGGGGTCCTTTTGGTTTCTATTTTCTTTTGGTTACAGTTTTGAGCAGCGTTTGGTTCGTCAATAAGTTATGCATAGGATTGTAATTATATATGAATGTTGCATATATGTAAAATGTAAGTGAGGCTTAGAGTAATTCGTCCGCAAAATATTTTGAAGCTTTGGATGTATATTTTATAATTTTTTTGGCTTTAAATACTTTGTACTATGTACGTCAACACGCACATGGAAGATATCTTCTTGAATTTTTAGTACATAAGTTATTGTCTAGTACTAATGGCTTGAAGAGTCTTTCATCTACTAGTACTCTTTATAGCTGAATTAATTTGATTAAATTGATTGCAACAAATTTTAAAGCGATAAAAAATAAATTTTGGTTACTAATAAAATATGAAGAAACTTAATTTTATTCACAAATAATGTGAGTACAAATCTGTTTCTCGCTTGATTCTTCTCCGCTAAAGTTTCTCCATGATTCGAGGATTGTTGGTAGAGTATTTCTCAAACTAGAATGATTTAGACTTGATCTCCATGAAAGAATTTGTGTGGATCTTCTAGAAGTATTTGATTATCAAGAAGAGTCGTATATTTTGATCTCTTTATAAATATCCCAAGAGTTTATGAGATTTCTAAGATACCTCTTTAAGAGAATATAATATCCTTTAAGTATAAACTAAGGTTTAGGGTAGAGTAATCTCCAAAAAAATCCTAACTGACATAGGACTAATTTCGTAAAGTCATAAGAAATTTCAATGTCTACAAATGTCCCCTACATTGAGACTTGTCGGACTGTAGACTTGACGAAACTCAAAGACAACGCCTAAAGTAGTCATTTTGTTCGCTTTTGTTGTTTTGCGGCTTCATATTTGCAGTTTGTTTATGAGAGAAGGGATAAAGAGAAGATTTGGCCCCACTGGCATGCCAAAATTTGTAGGACAATCAAATTCGCTTCGAAAAATAATAATCGAAAGATGAAATATATTGCAACAATCGTAGTATTTTATTCAAGGTGTAAGCTCTACAATATCTATGAATCCTCCGATTCGCCTTTTCAAATATAATTTAAAGGTTCTGTAGCTTGATCTTAAATTTTGTGGAACTTAGTAGATTTGATCTTGACTTATACTTCAAGGACTTTTGGGCTTGATCTTAAATTCGATGGTCTTGATCTTGATTTACAGATTTGATGAACTTGAACTTGAACTTGATATGGACTTATTCATGAACTTGATATTGACTTGTACTTGAATTTAAAGGCTTTTGGGCTTGTTTTTGAATTGAGTAGTCTTGATTTTGATGCGTTCTTGAACTTGAATGTTCGAATTTTTCAACTTGTAGCTTGTACAGAAATATGTAGTTTTGATCCATGAGCTCTCTCTAGCTTCTTATTAGTGTTCTTGTATTAAGAAGCAACTTTCGCTGAGTTCCTCGGTCATGATTTCTACTTCTTTCAATGTATGGATGGACAGAATGTTAACACCAGGTTCTTCATCAATCAAGATTCTAATTATCCTCTTCTCTAGCACGTGATCCACCATGTACGAAGGAAGATTATGTGATTTTTCACCAAATAGAAGATCATCATTTTTAAATGTGATTTTTGTATCACATGTGTGTACTTGATAAGAGGGTTCTATAGGCTTTTCAAAAGATAAAAGGGACACTTTTGATGGAGTTTCACCTATTCTGTAACATAATGCATGTTGAAAGCTTGGAAAGTAAAAAATTGATGAATTTTGAGACTGGTAGATGTCAAGAGCCAATCTATGGCTCGTGGATAGGACCATAGGCCGTAGGAAGGTCTCTTGGACCTAAGTCTAGAAAATTAAAAAAAATTTAAGGTTACTAGAATCCATTTCACGATTAACAGGATGGGACATGAATGGAACCATGGCCTTTAGATTGTGTCATAAATGTTACCCCTGAGGAATGAAATTTTTTGAAGTATGAAAATACTCTATGAAGGGTTTCACAGCCCATAAAAGGGATTACGGACCGTGGATAGGTTTTTCTAGTTTTGAAATAAAATTTTCAGTACCTCAAATTTTGTGACACAAGTTCTGTGAAAACAAACCACGACTCATGGATGGTATTATGGCCCGTGGATGGGGTCTCGTGAATGGCTCTGGCAATTTTAAATGAAGGGCTCTTTTGGTCATTTCCAATCCACTTAACTCCTAAACTACATCATTTGGACCTTCTAACTAACTTAACTGACAAAACTTCTATAAATCCTATTTCTAATTCATTCAAACTTATTCACTTTCAAAAACCTCTCCCAAAGTTCCAAAAAATACCCTCTCTATGGATTCCCTCCATTGAAGCTAGGGTTTGAAGGTTTATCTTAAGGATTTTCATAATTTCATCTTCAAGTTTAGGTATTCTCACTGGAGATATGAAGGGCTTCACTCATGGATTAGTTTCATTCATGAAGCCTAATCTAGAACCTCATTTTTCTTCTTCTCAAGGTTTCACGATAATTTCTCATGAATTTTTATGACATGAATCCAAATGAATGAATTATGATTATTGTATGGTCATTATACCTAGCTATGCATGAATCATGAAGAATTACATGATTTCTATGAATTTCAAGTATACAGTATATTATTTCAAGTATATGATAATTACGACTTATTGAATTGATGTGGGTTCCTCTACTAATGATCTAAATTGATTTCGATTGCGTGATCCATGTATGATTTTCATCTAATTGCGGAATTTTAACTCCACTGCTTATGAACCACAGATGGTCATAGTTCCCTATTATGAACATATGATTTTCATGAACTATCTAAGTATGAAAAGCTATTTAATGATGATGAACGTGATGTTATGAAGATAATGATATGATGATTAGGGTTTTTAAGACCCTAACATTCATGCAATGATGATGACAAGATGGGGAGTATACCCACACTATCTGAAAGCTATGTAAATGGATTATTCTTATTGCGTGAGATGCTTTCATGAGGCTATGATGACTATTTTCAAAGCTATGCAAGTAGGATTTTGATAAAGTATGAATTATGTTGAAATCTATATATGTGCATGAATATGTATTCTGTGATATGTGACTTAACACCTTATGAGCTTGCATAAGGGGGACTACCCCCAAGGGTCCTTATATAAATTCTCAAGTCTCATATCTACGTGCCTTCGTAGGTTTATGATTGTGTGCTTATAAAGCTAGCTAATGCATCCATTTAGCATTATGTTCATGTGATATTCATCATCCTAGGGGTTAAGCCTAAAGGGTGGGATCTTTTATGTTCATGTGACACTCATCGTGCTAGGGATAAGCCTAAAGGGTGAGGTCGAGTCTAACTTGGCAAAGTAGACTCCTCTTTTGCTTGGTGTAGAGGGAACATCAAAATTTGCATGTAATATTCTGCATGGTCTTATTGTTGGTTATAGTCTTATTCCCATATATCTATGCAAAGATTATGGTGGTTTTGACGATGTTTCTTCTCATGGTTTTAAACACGCATTGATCATTCATATTTTGTCCTTATTCTATTGATTATGATTATGCATATTGATACTATGTTATGATGTCCCTTAATTCATGGCGTACCTACATACTTTGTATATTTTACGTACTAATACATACTTCTTTATATACATGATCTAATCATGTAGGGACAGACGACAAGACTACTCTTAAATTTTGTGGATAGATTCGAAGTTGAGTTTGAAGACTTGTTGGTGAGTTCCCATTCTTCAGAACAAGCCCTTTTCATATGATATTTTCCTTTTTTGTGAGGCTTTATGGTTTTTTATTTGATGTACATCTTGAGGATGAGCTAGTAAGCTATGTTCTAGTCCTTGCCAAGATCATTATTTAGAGGTATATATTGGACCTTATGATAATGTAATTTTCTCCTAAGGGAAGCTTAGACTATGAGGTTATATTTCGCTTACTACTCTCTTATCATTTGCTTACTTTGTTTTATGTATGCTTACGATATGAAGATAAGACTTGGATGGAATGCCATCAGGTGTCACATTCTCCATGTCACGACTAGGTCCTCGGTTCAAATCATGACAAAAGTGGTATTAGAGCACAAAGGTTTGAAAGCATATTAGAGAGTCCAATATGCTGCTTCTAGTAGAGTCTTGTTTATTGGTGTAAAGTGCACCACATCCATGAGCAAAAGGCTATGAGATGTTTAGGAAGTCTTCACTTCTTTTGTCATTTATTTTATGCCTTCAAGACTTTTATATCCTAAGGCTTGTCCTTAGATATTTTTACAATATGCCTCTATGACGTGCTCCATTTCCTAGGGGAGTTGGTGCTCATAAGGACCAAGTTCCTCTGTCCCCTCAAGTTTCTTAAGGTTACCAATGATAAGTATAGAGCTACTATCACTATGTTAACTCAAGTTGTTACTTCTCCCAAGATACCGACTCTAGCTTCTAGGATAAGAGATTTTGCTACGATGAATCCCCCGAAGTTCCATGATTCTAAGGTGGATGAGGATCCACAAGAGTTCATTGATGAAGTTTATAAGTTGGTGGATATTATGGGGGTGTCTACTAAGGAGAAAGTCAAATTGGGCTCATCAACTTAAGGGAATTGCACAAGTTTAGTTCACACAATGGAAATCTAAGAGAGTTGAAGAAAGGTCTATCGATTAGAAGATGTTTAAGGCCACTTTCCTTGATTGTTTCTTCCCAATTGAACTAAGGAAAGCTAAAGTTATGGAGTTCATGAATTTGAGATAAGGTGGTATGATTGTGAGGGAATATACCCTCAAGTTCATGAAATTGTCCAAGTATTCTCCTTCCTTGGTAGCTGACTCTAGGGCCCAAGCTAATAAATTCACCTTGGGTGCATCTGTCTTGGTAAAGATAAAGTGTAAGACGTGACACTCATTAAGAAGATGGATATTTCTAGCCTCATGACGTATGCCGAACAAGTGGAGGGTTAAAAACTTGAAAAGATGACGATAAGGGAATCCATAAGAGCTCATTATGATGGTGGATTTTCACATATTGAGTCTGGTGGAGGGGATTTCTAACAATGCCAACGGTCATCCAAGGGTGCTTCTCAAAGGTTTGTCAAAGAAAGGGTCTCTAACCCTAAGATGCAAGGTGAAATTGTGAAAGGTTCTACTATTCCTCCTAGGTGTCACGACCCGAACCTAGGGCCTAGGAGCGGCATAGCGAATGCGAACACGAGAGTCCCTAAACAAGCCTCATAGCATCCATTCACACATCATCGATTCAAAAGCGAATATAGATAGTAAACACATAATTCTAAGGGACAGAAAAATAGGACTCACGCTATGGAGTTATCATAAGGAAAATGAGTAGCATGGATTAACATAACATGTCACTCTATGGGGGACATTCGGGACTTAGGATCGTTCACATCATAGCATATAATCATATCATATTATTCATATCCAAATCCACATAATGATAACTAATACATAGTCATATCCATAAGCATAATCTCCAAATACAACACTTAGCATGTAAACAAAAAAGAGTTTACAAGATGTCCAAAAATGTCTTTAGTCATAAGATAGGATGGGGACCAAGACATACCCTGAGCTCACCCTTAAAGTAAGTAACATAAACAAAAGCACCATAGGTATAGGAGTGGTGGTTGGTCCTTAGAAGATAGAACTCACCACAACAAGCAAATCTCAAGATCCAAGCTAATAGTACGATGGATGAAGGTAGTCCTCAATCCTTACATTGTTAGATCATATAGACAAAATATATGCTTTATGTACTAAGTATATGGACGTGGAATGCATATGAACTCATTCACCTGCATTTCAATGTTAGATGACAAGGGCACATATATAGAAAGAATCATATAACAAGGGAATAATATATATATATGCCATGAGGTACATGATGCATGAATGCGAAAATACTTCATATATATATTGAGGATGGGACCATAACCGACATAAGACCAAGTGAGCTATGACTTGAAACTTTGTCGTCTACCCCACAACAGATAAAGAAGTGGTCTACTTGCCAAAGGTAGATCCATGATCATTCATTATCCACAAAAGGCCATAAACATACCTATGCTAGGCACATATTCAAGAGAAAGGAGTATAGACCCTTGGGGATAGCCCACTCTGCCTCCGATCGCGTCGAGATAGGTCATCATCCCATTATAATGCATATATTTACGTGCTTGTAAAAGAAGCGTTAGTCTTTCAAAACATACCAATGCATACTTAGGCCTAATGGACAAATCACATCTCATATTCATGTATACTTAGGCTAAAAAGCCAAATCATACTTCATGATCATTCTTTCATGCAAAGGGATCGCTCCTTTGGAGCACCTTCTTGAGAAATGAGTATAGGCCCTTGGGGATAGCCCACCCCACCTCAAACCTCAATCGATGCTCCCTAAACATAGTGGTGTAAACACCCATAATTTCTCACAGAGCTATAATCATAGATATTTATGTGATTACATCCTTGTCATAACCATAATCTTATCAAAATTAGATACATAAACATAAATGAGCTTCAAAATTCATAATCTTCATTAAAATCATAGTCATATATGTTATGCCATGAAAAAGATGAGAATAACATGATAATAGTGATTCAAACTTAAATCAACAATACATTAGAAAGTTCAAGAAAAAACATAAGTAAAATTCAAATTTAAATTATAATATAGATTGCCCATGCACAAATCAAGTTTTAGTGGGGACATGCACATCCATAAGTTCATAACTTTAATGCAATTCATCATATTAGTGGTTAAATCACTTTAAAATCAATATTAAAACATAGCATATACATCAATTGAATTTAATAACAATAATATTCAAAACTCATATTTAAAGTAAGCTACAATTTCATGAAATTGAGCATAAAAGAGTTTGGATCTTCTTGGTTGATAGGGACCAAGAATCAATCTCACATACCTTAGCTAATGAAGAAGTTTTAAGAAGAAATTTGAAGAATAATGAGTCTTATCTTGATTCACAAACTTAGATTCACAAGAGATCCTTTCAGAAAGTGTTCTTAAGAGGGTTCAATATCATTCTAAGTGTGAGGAATGAATTTGAATGAAGGAATAAAGTATAGGTCATTTGGAAGTGCTTAGGTAGCAAACAAGGTCACAAAAGACCCTTAGGATAAATCATAATTATGAAAATGCTATTAGTGAAATGAGTTAAAAAAAATAAAATTTTCATCTCACGGGGGACCATATGGTCTGTGACATGCTATACGAACTATACACATATCCGTGATCCAACACTTGGAGAAATTTTAGTTGACAAAGATCTGAAACTGTAATCCCATACTTAGAATTCTTTTCAACGTAACATCCATACGGAAGGTAGTACGGACCATACCAAGCCACATGGTCCGTACACTTGGTTGTACCTCTCCACTTAAAAAATTTCTCTATAATGAAGTTCTGAGACGGCGATTCGATACTTAGAAAAAAATTTCACTCTAGAAGCCATAAGGGGAGGTATACGGGCCATGCCACCCCATACGGACCGTATCCTTGGCCATTTCGCTTTACTTAGTCCCAAAACTGTGGAATTTCAAGACTAAGGCTACCACACAACCCTCCACATGGTCCGTGAAGCCTCATACGACCCGTGTTGGGTCCATGTGTGGCATGACTTAGTCCAAAACACCATGATTAAGCTCCAACACCTACACAAGGCCAAGGGTCATTATAAGGAGGCCCCATATAGTCTGTAAAGCCTCACATGGACTGTGAATGTCCTAATATTGCTAACAAGTGTAAGGAAGGGCGTCCATAAAGACAAATAGTTTAAAAAGGGCAAGTACAACAAGGTTCCCAAGCTCTAGAAGGTGGTCCATGTGGGAATTAGTTCTATGCTTTGCATGCTAGGCAAGAGGTTGAGGA